>BGPR01010915.1:0-50602 GCA_013235015.1 Araneus ventricosus | reverse complement strand
GAATATATGAATATTTGATTAATTTTTGAATATATGTATTTATATATTATGGCATTGTTTTTAATCCTTAAAATTTAGTAAATTAATTTTAAATTCATAGAATAATATGCTGACGAGTAAATAAAGTGAAGTCACGGATATAAAAAAAACTACTAATATAAAATACAGCTAATAGCTAAAATACAAATATTAATAAACGGCAAAAAATTTAAATCACAAAGATCTTAAAAATCATCAACTTTTATGCAGCTTCAATAATGTTCACTTTATTAGATATTCAAAACATGAAAAATAGGTATACGCGCCTAACCGGTGTGTATTTTTGTCATTTGGTGTTGTTGACACGAGCAATGTGCAGAAAATAGATCCCAACTGCCCATCTCGAAGACCTGAAGTGTTAATTTATCACACAACAGGTGGGCTCTCCGAAAGCAGTAAGGGCTAGTTTGAATAGGTTCCTAGCTGAATAGAACGGATTCTTGTGGTTAGTCCCTTCGAGGGGGTTGCTGATTACCCATGGATCAGAGGGGGGAAGAGACTGAATCCGCCGCGCTTTTGGAACATGTTCTGTTCGGAGGAGGGCGCACTTTTAAAACAGATAAGGGGTCTTCGAACAATCGCTTTTCGAATCGCTTTACAAGGGAGACCGAACCACTTAGAGGGTTAATAATATATATAAAAAGTCATGTGATATTAAAATATAAAAAATTCTTGAGAAAACTAACTTAAGATTCAATGATTAATTCATTTTAAATGAGTAATTTATTTTTTAAACTCTCATTGTTTAATACTCCTTTCTGCGATAATTTTTTGTCAAATCCTTAAATTCCACTGACCAAATATTAATAACTGTCCCCGCTAGCTCTAAATATTTCGCATTTTTTATTATAAATAATTTGCATTTTTAATTATATAGTAATTTGCTGTAATGTGCATAGTAGAAGCGAGTTGATCCAATGATCTCCACTATGACATAATTCTGAAAGCATTAATGAGTTCCCATTGTAACTTTTTATGACGTCTGGGTAGCATTCAAAACTTCATTCGTAAATTAATTGATTTTCTTACTACCATTAACCATAATGAATACATATCAGAATTAACAACCAGCAGCAATTGCCAACCGGAGAAGAATTCAAAGAGTTTTCATTTGAATGGTAATGGAAGGGTTAAAGTAATATCTTAAATTACTTTAACTCTTTCGCTCTCGTCGGTTATTTCGAAATATGTCTGTTCGGACGAGCTACTGGCTCAATGAGCCAAGACAAGGAGGAAAACTCTTGATGTTTCTATTTCTGGTGCTGAAAATATTTGCCAGAGAAGAATTCGGAAATAATGCACGACCCGTATACCTGAACTTATCGTTTCGAACTTATCCCAGCAAAATTTGTCTTTCTGAAAACGAATGTGACAGTAAAAATGAAATGACACCGTATCATTTTGTGTGAAGCATTATTCATTTCAAAATTAAAAGAATTAGCATTAAAAGAAATTGTTTTGTCTCGAAATGGTATCATTAATAGTTATAACTTTATATTAAATATAAATATATAATATTAAATTATTATATAATTAGTACTCTTAATATTAATAAAAATATCAGTTATTATTATATATAATTATATATTTTATTTATTAATATATTAATAAATAGATTACCAGTGATAGAATATGTATTTTATAATAAATAGCATTACGATAATATAGCAACACATTATTCCCGGTGTGGTATAGAACTAATGATTCACCGGTTGTTACACTTAACCTGCTAACGTCCATCTTAATTTAAGGCGTAGCTTTCAGTAAGTTTCTTTTAAATTATGTGATAAATTATCAAAAAATCGAAATCGATTTTTCATATCTTTTACAAAACTTTTAAAGATATATGTTACAAGATTTCTTAATACAGAAAAATATCAGCAATTAAAGATTACTTTCGAATTCCTTACATTAACTCGAAAATAAATCAAAGGAAAAAGCAAAATATTTTTTTCAAAATAAATAAAAATCAGGCAGTTGCTCATGAATGTCATTATCTATTTTATATGTAGTTAGTTGTGGCGCTGCGGCCAAGACTTCAGACAGAGAAGTGAACTGACGTGATAGAGTTGAACGTTACTAAAAATAAATGCGCAGTTGTGAAATAATTCAGTTTCAAGGTTCAAGTTTCGAATTTTTCCTTGTTTTGTTTTAGATGCCGACGTCGATTTGTTATGTTAATAAAGATGTTGTTTATAGACATAGAGTTGGTTATTTGCATAATTAATTAGCAGACCGTACAAGTGGTGACCCGGACGTGATTTGAACACGCAACCTTCTGATAAAACCATAAAAAGCTCGAACTGAAACTTGCCATAAATTTCCTTTGATCGGTTTTCAGTATATTTATTATATAAAAACTTTTATTTTCTTGCTTGAACTGTTTTTGTATTAATATAACATGTTCTTTGTTGTAACTTTGTACAGAATTTGTTAAGTTAGTTTAAAAAGATGTTGAGAAATGAACCAGCTGAGGGAGCCACCTCTAGTTTGGCAAGCCAGAGGGCGTTGCTTTTGTAAATAAAAATCATATCAAGAGTGTGGTGGAAGGAGTGTGCGTTTTGGCTGGTTGTTCATTGCCTGTGTGCGGTTGGATATTTGTTGATGGGGTTGTAGCATGATCCGTAAGATTTAATCTTTAAAGTTTTATTGTTCTCTGTTTTCTCAGTTTAGTTATGTTAATTGTGTTCTATTAAATGAGTTCTAGTTTATTTAGTGTGTTGGTTTGTGATTTTAGTGTAGTGGTCTTATTACAAACGAAATTGTTTGATATTATTGTTTTTATGCCAATCGTTGATAAAAAAACATCATTTGGTCACCCCAGAGTTAAAAGTTCTGAAAGTATTCTTAAATATGCATCAAAAGCTTTAAAAAATAGATAAGATCTTACACATGTTATATCAAACCATTTAAAAGATGATCAAGCCTTTTTTTGTTTGTATATTTGTTAAATCAAAAAGAAGCCCAAAAAAGATTTAGATCAAAGAACTTTAGAATAAAAATTAAAACTCTTTACGCACAAGAACAATATAAAAAAGATTACACACAGAAAATATTGCTTTTAAATATTTTTTTAATAAACTTTTAGAATTGCAAGAGTTATAGCAAATGGCGAAGAGAATATCTATCAAGGCAGGAATTTCTGCATTCAAGTTTTCGATTCATAAAACTTTGTTTACTGCTAAACACTTTGGTCTTTTGGAAGTTTCTTCTTATGTTTCTCCTTTACTCCATAACTGTGATTCTTCGTTTGAATATAAGTTGCAAGTTCAGTTTACCAAATGAATTCATTCTTTTGTAAAAAAATGAGAAATCTTCTTTCTCTTTCTTTGCTGGAAGAAAATATGAAAGAAGTGTTAAGGAAGTTTATAAAGATATTTTTCCAATTTTAAGAATTTTATTCAACAGTAATAAATGTCCATAATTATTTCGAGTTTTGAAGAGAAATCGTGATTATTGTACAAAATAATTTTATGGTAAAAGTAAAACAAATTGCCTACTAAAGCAAATAACTATAGAATAATCTCAGCATTCTGTTGGAGTTTTTATCATTTATTTCTATCATTAACATTATTATTATAACCATTCTTCTTATATTATCTTTCGAAAAAGTTGCACTCGAGCATACTTAGTGTTCATTCGATTCTGCACGCAGACATTACATTCAACTAGAAATTTCACAGTTTTGTTTGAATATGTTTATGTGAAAATTTCTTTTTAATTTCATTTTCAAGGTTAAGAGGTCTTGAGGTCTTTCAGTTTCATTCGACAATTTTTCCGGACTTTTATTTATTTGTTATTTATTACCTTTCCACTCCAGTAGAACTGAATTAAGTGAAAAGATATATATCTGCATGGCGCGAATGTAAGGGGAGAGATAAGAAATACAAAATTATTTTCAAATTTAAGGTACAGATGGATTTTTTCAGATACATTGTTTATAGGCAAGTTATTAAACCATTTTTCTTGACATTTGGATCTAAAGAGAAAAATTAGTATTACATTTATTATTGTAATTAGTGCATTAAAAATAAATAATACACTAACTTTTTAAAATAAGAAATGCCAATTAAAGATAAATTTAATTCAAGATAAATTTATGTTGAGATACATAGGATAATATCGATTTTACTTGGACAATATATTACCATGTTAAAATTTCTAAATCGTCCAGTCCTAGTTGTGAATTCAATAATATCTGAACTGAACAATCCCACTTTCCTCGGTTTCATTATAAATGTATTGCATTCATAAAGATTACAGAATCTTCTTACAGATAAAGAAGAAGGTCTGTTTTAAAAATTGAGAAGTCGGTAGCTAAATATGAGTTCATTTAAACAGCGTTAGTTCCGCAAACTACCATTGAAAGAATAATAAGCTATCGAGAGAGAGAGACAAGAAGTGAGAATTTCTTCTTTGTTATTCCATCATACCTCTTCCATCTTTTAGAATAGTGGTATTCATGGCAATTTCTTAAAATTTGAATAATATCGTTTAAACATTAAAAATTTTCAATTGTTTTTCAAATATTATATGTTCACAGAGCGAACATCTTTTTAATCTTGTTATTTTAGTACAAGAACAAAATGTCGCTTTTAAGAAGCGATGAATACACAAAAGTAAGAAGTAAAAGTCATTTTCATGTTATTAATTATGTAAAATACCAATTTCATTGGGCAAGAGGGAGATTAAAACTGGTATGAAATGTTGGAATACTAGTATTAAAAATCTGAGAAGCACTTCCTCAGTTTTTAGGCTTTTACAAAAAATAATAATCGGAAAAAAAGGACTATTAATTTTTTTATTGGACATTCCTGGTATACCCCAAAAGAAATCAAACTTTCAAAATAAATCAATGATTTCAGAGATTACCTTTTAATGTGACTTGTTTCCTTCAAATTACTTTCGTTCTCTATTTCTTACCGCTTTCAACGAGTCTTGCATTGTTTAAATGACTCTTGGGAATTCTTTTCAAGAAACCGTTAATAAGTTTCGCGTTGGAATTTATCCTCTCTATTCTATTGTATGAAATCTTCGACTTTTTCAGGTGGATTCAACTGCAGGAGCAAAAGCAAGTTCACAGGGTTAAGTATGAAGAGTTGAGATATGTTTTAGAGCCACATTTGAACAATCCAGAAAAATTTCACTTGCTGTGATGCAACTCGGGTTCTGGTGATCAGTCAAGTGCTATGGAACAAATTTTATTGCAATGAAATATACCTGCAGATTACCAGTCAAAATAGTGTGAAACGAACTTTTGCTGAAGCCTAGATCTTCAGCACTCTCATGGATATTTAAATGATGATTTATACTATTAAAGCGCGTATTTCCTGGACGTGGATAATCTGTAAAAGTAGCTAGGTTTTCCTACTGAAATATATTAGTGGTGCAGTCGCATAATAAGCGGTGTCGTGACGCTCTGAAAGCAATGCCGGAACGCTCTAACCTGGCTGACAAAAATGTCGCTGTTTTAAAGACGTCCTCAGAATTTTTTCTTATTTCATTCTGGTGAAAAAGAAGCATCTCCGGAACGGCGTTCCGGCTCCACTACACCCCCGGAAATAATTTACCTGTTGTAGTAGCAGGTATTTTTTTTTTTTTTGTTTAGCAGATGGACTGCAGTGCTTAACCAAGAAAGCAATTGTTGAGTGTTAATTACAGTAGTAAAAATTAAGATTGCACCTTTTATATCTTTGTGATCAAATCTTCTGAGTAGTAAGGAAGACACTGATTACGTCGTTTTATTAATGCCAATTGTTAATGTCACAGACTAGTATACCATATTCATGACTTCATGTATGCATAAATGAGAGATTTGAATGTAAAAACATAAAATTAAGTGTGTGTATTAGGTGTGTGGTATATTGCGCGTACTGAGGTGAAAGTGTTTTCATTAATAGGTGGGCTCATTGTAGTGTAAATGAAGTTACATAATTTAAAGTTTTACTCTAATATATTCATATTCAGGAAATTTAATTTAATAAACATATTATGTATTGTATCTTGCTATAGGGTTCATTTGTGTGTCATGACATTGTTATTACAATGGGGCTGGTTGAAGATTAAAGGTCTACTTTAAAAGTTCGGTTTCTTTTTCGACAGAGCATGATACGTAAAATACTTGTCTATCAAAAACGTTATGGTATATTCCGGAGTAATAATCAATGATTTAAGATAAGTATCAAGTATTATACCAAAATGGCGTTAATTGATATGAATTAAGTCTTACTATCTGTATAGAATTTCATTGATTATGTTAAATGATAGTTATTTTATTCACAAATGTTATATGAATGCTATTAATATATAAATATAGATAAACAACTCAAACCAATTAGAAATTGAATTGTGATAATAAATATTGTACTTTAGGTAAAGCATAGAAGTACCTTTTCGTGAGTCGTATTCAATCTAAACTGTCGTCTCGGGCATTGCATTATTTATTAATGCATCAGATATTTCGCATCGACAGCAAGCATCTAAAGTTTTCTATTGTGTCATTATTTATGAATGCCTTATTTTAAAAAGCATTTTCAGTCTTAGGAAATCAATCTTTCTCTTAAAATCTTTCTTTTAAAATAGGAAAGCTCTGCAATTATTCATGTCTAGCTTGCAATCTTTGTACATTAATTCAAATCAGACAACGCTTATGTTTCTTTTGATTTATTTCATCAACTGTTGTGAATCATCTGTTCTTTTACTAAAGTATAAAACTATTCTCAACAATTTGAATTTTTCTTTTTGCCTCTTATACTGCCTTGTTGTTATAGTAGAATATTACTTGTTCCATAAGTTTTCATTCACCAATAAATTTTTTCGCTAAAATGCATTCGAATGTCTGGCAAATGTCTACATTTGTCTGAAGCTAATGCGATTAGTTGACTAATCTTGGTGGAAGGTATCTAGTCTTCAATTGGAAGAAGTTCATTACGGAAATTTACAGCAGCCAGAAAAACTAAAAGATAGAAATACTGTAAAAATAATCTAATTAATTGCTAAATGTGTTAGAAGAGCAATTACTTTCCTGGTACTGTTTCGAAATAGTTGTTTTGGCCTAAGGAAAAAAAGAATAAGGAACTACAATAAAAACTCCAAATAACATTATCTTACAAACGAACTATCAATTTTTTTCCAGAGGTATGAATCATTTTTAGTGTATAGCTAAACTTCAGATCTATGCACATGTGTGAATTACATAATTTAGACCGATGAAAATTGTACACCGCTTTAGCGGTATGAATTTAAATGTACATTTAAGATTTTTCGACAAATGAAGTAGAGAAATTTATATACAATCCCGAAAGTAAGGTGTAGTAAAAGTTTGTTACAGTATTTCGTAAATCTTATGTAAAAATGGAATTTCAGTTATTATATAGTAAAGCACTGTTTATACATCTTTCAAGGGATTTACGTAAAACGACGTATACGAAATACGACATCACCGTGAGATGAGTCTCTTATTATTCTGAATTTGTTCAAAAATGAAGACTACTGATTATATTACATTATATAAAATTTGCAAGTCTTTGATTCAACTTAAATTAGCTTTTTATTCAATCAAGTTCCCATGCATAGTGGAAAGAGTTTCTGCTCAAATATTCAGTTATCAAAAGCTTTATAGTAAATAATGGAATGAATGTGTGACATGGAGTGAAAAATGAAATATTTCAGCTCTCGTTGTGAAATAATGGGATTTACTAGACACCATATTGACGTTGCTTTGTTCTGATTTGGATCAGAAAAATGTTCGTAATAAATTTAAATGCAGCAACGTAAAACAACTAGCCATGAAATGCTATTTTTAAGATTATATCACTTTTTTAATGGTATTTGACATATTTATGTTGATACCATTTGTAAATTTTTAGGTATCTTCATCTGTCATTTTTAATCGAAAAATTTCTGTTAATCCTTTTATTTCTCTTAATCGAAATTCACTTATTCTTACTTTTAACAAATCTGGAGCTTGTTTCAAATTTTATATGCTTCAATAGCCATCAATTTCACAGAGAAATTCCTGCATATCACATTTAAGAGGTGACAAGAATTATAAAAAACATTATTAAATATAATTTTATTTTTAATTTTTAAAGAAATTTCACATTTTTTTGTGATTATCTTTCTTTAGAATGATGGATCACAAATATTAAGATAATTCACTAAAACCATAAAAGATCTTTTAGTTTCTTCTTTCAAATATTCATGTTCTAGATAGAATTAAATACACGGCCAAAAAAAGTTTGTTTTGAAGGAAAAATACTCGAGTTCAACTAGGAAAAATGTAACAGTCGAGAAAAACAGAAAGAAGCCACTTAGATGTTTTTATTCCTTCCTTTTTAGGATATTTTTAAGCTTATTATAGCTAAGTTTCATTCGAAATGGTTTCCTAAATGAGAATTTAAACCTTCAATGCATATTCGAAAAGTTTTCTCCATTTTCTGTTGATAAAGAGGTGCACTGAGACAAGAGAATTTCAGAGAAGATCTCATACACAATGAAATAAAACAGAAATAAATAAAAGAAACGTAATCCTCTTTTTCTGATCTAATGAAAGAAAAAAACAACTTTATTTCTCTGTCTGGAGTTTTTAAATCTGAAAAGGAAAAAATAATTCCTTGAAAAGTCTTACGAGCGGAAAAGATAAAATTAAGCGCTTTTCAGATCGTCTGCACACTGCAAACGATACTCAGTGTTGCGCATGAAGTGAACTGAAAACATTTCTTCGTCGAATACGAAGAGCCAAAATTAATAAAAAGAAAGAGATAAGGCAGACAACAACACTTGAAATATACAGTAACGCATTTTGGAAAGAATAAAATAAAAGATCCAGAGGAAAAAAAGGCAAGCTCAAGATTTGTACAGACGGCTGAATGAGATTTCAGTTCAAATGGAATAATTAGTTATTAAATTTTTTTATGGCAGTGGCGCAAATTTCCTTAATTCTTTTCTCCTGAATCACTTGAGTTTCTAAAAAAGCAATTAAAGGAATGAGATTATCATCAAGACACATTTACTCTTTTCAATATGATGTTTAAATTGTTTAATTGGCGTTATTATTTTTATAAATATATACTCGAGTAGTTTCTTAAAATCACATTAAAAAAAGCACTGTTTGCACTTTATTGAAAGTTTATTTTCCTGTCGAATTGAAAACTATTTACTTAAAGTATTAGATTTTGATTTGAACATGTAAATGGAGCTTAGAATTATTTCTTATGATTGCCTGTATTTATCAAAATATTTTATCTCATTTATAATGCAAGATGAAACGAAACAAACATTTTTCATTAATATTAAAGGTAAATGAATTGATCATAGAATCATAGGCCTTAGGCTATTCATATTGCCATTATCGTTTTAATATGGTTTCGCCACAGGTAATGGCGCAAGTTGCTGCATGCTATATTGAATTTAAACTTATATTTTATTTAGTCAAAAGAAAAGCAGACTACAGAGAAAACTCCAGTTACAGAATACAGAAACAAAATGAGCATCAAACACACAAAGAAAAAAAGCCGTAATCAATGAATCTTAAAGATATTAAAAATCTTATTAGAAAATTAGAGGCTGTATACTGTCTTAATAAAAACATTAAAAACATGATAAGAATATAGAGGTTTTAATGACTAAACCATACAAAAATTATACATGAATAAATAATTGAAAAGTTGAACACACACAGTCACAGAAACACCAAAAGCACACCAGGATTTTAAAAGCTGTATTCAGTCATTTTAATAACATAAAAAACATTAAGGATTTAAGTGATTAAATCTAAAAAAAAATTAAAAAACACAAAGAACTTAAAAATTAAATACACACAATCAACAAAATTATTAAAAACACATTAGGAATTTAAACGTTATAGACATTTAATCTTAAAAACACGAAATGACCTATTAAAAAAATTAAGTTCCATTAAAAGGTAAAATAAAACACATTATGAATTTAAAATTTGTGAAAATTAAATTTAAAAACAACAAGAGACATATAAAAAACGTCAAGTTCATCAAGGAACTTGTTAAAAATTCTATAAAATTTGTATAAAGAGAACTTGTTTACATAGTTAAATCTCGAAAATACATTTTGAAATAAACTTGTGTTTCTTAAAGATCTGGCAGGCACAGCAAAATGTATAGAGCTCAGTATATCATTGCAATCAATCAAACTATTAATGACTTTGCAGAAGAACACAAGAGAGATCACGCCTTGAACACAAACTAGGTATATTAAAGATATCAAGTAGACATGAAGAAGATATATCCAGCAAGTAAAATCTCTTTTTCTTTGAGAGTAAATATCGCAAGAAGTTAGTATGAATTCGATCGGTAATTTCAATCTTATTTCTGTAATTAGGATTCCAGATAATACAGCAATATTCCAGATTAGATGGGACATGAGTAAAGTACAATACCTTCAAAGCAAGTTCACTGGAAAATTCCCTAGTTTTTCACTTAAGAATTCCAAGCCTACGATATGCCTTAGAGAACATGGCGTCAATGTGTTGAGAAAAATCAAGTTTTGTGTCAAAAATAGTACCAAGATCAGTGAATGAATTTGAGCGAGATAAAACAAGATTGTTAATTTTATAATCACGTTTCAAAAATTAAGATTTTCGAGTATAAATAAGAATACTACATTTTTCAATGTTCAGGAGTAACTTGTTGTCCGTGCATCATTTAAACAGATAATCAAGATCTCTTTGTAAAAGAACAGCATATAAATTGGATAGTATTAGCCTAAACAATTTCAAGTTGTCAGCAAATAAAAGATATTCAGAGAACTTTAGAAGGCAAGGAAGGTTATTAATAAATAAAATAAAAAGCAGAGGTCCAACATTAGAGCCCCGAGGAACACCGGAAGTACTTCAAAACTCATGAGAAGCAGCTTTATTAAAATAAACATAGAGTGTCCGATTACATAAATAAGAATGAAGCCAATCAGTCTGGTTTACATGAAAACCAATATTATGTAACTTATTTAAAAGAATGTCAAAATCAATAGAATCAAAGGCCTTAGAAAAGTCGGTGTAAATAACATCAAGTTGAGAGCCAATTTCAAATGAAGAAATAATCCTATTTGTCAAGCAGAATAAATTAGTGGTTGTTGAGCGTTTTGGAATGAACCTGCTTTGAGATGAAGAAATTAACTTTTTACCCTGATGGAAAAGAATTTTTCGAATTATAATTTCGAAAATCTTAGACGAAGGTCTTAAAATATCAATGGGACGATAATTTTTACAATCTTCTGTATAACCTTTTATAAAACAGGAATAATTTTGTTTTGCTTCCAGACATGAGGAAATACATTAGTTTTCAACGAAAGGTTAAATAAAATAAGGTGGAGAGAAATAAAAAAAATCAGCGCATTCTTTTATAATAAAAGAAGGTATATTATTCACACCAATTAGGGGAAATTTCAATTCCTTGATCGCCAAAACCACATCACCACGGGCAACGCTGTCAATTTTAATGAGATCACAGACGCAGTTGCCTTTGCACTCATAATTTCTGTCGTAGTCCATGATAGGCCTGAAAACAGAGTTAAAATAGTTTACAAAAGCATTTGCGATATCACCATCATTTTCATAACACACGTTATTATAGTATAAACTGTTAGGCGAATTGATGTTTTTATTTTTTAAAATAAGAACAAAATTTTTTAGATCCGAAATAAGATTTTTTCCGCAAGACGCATATATGTGTCATAATCCTTTTGGATATTATACTTAACAGCAGATCTTAAATATTTAAATTCATGGACTGAATTAGGATTTCCACCTTTTAGAGCTAACTTATGGTCCATAGCTTTTCTTTTTAACAACGCCCTAGTTTAAATTGAATGCCAGAATGGACATTTTCCAGTAACGGTTTTTTAAAGGAATAGTTTGGGCTGAAAACACCGTTCAAACAATTATAAAAGCTAAAAACTGCATCATTTATGTCATTAAAACCAAGTAAAAAAAATCTCCAATCGATCTCACGGAACAAATGTCACGTAGTTAAAAAATCTGCTATTTTAAAATCATATTAAAAGATAGTAACATTCCTCTTATGCAGGCAAAGTGTAAATTTTGGACTACAAGCAACGGAAATCCACCTTTAAGACCGATGATTTATTAATGGCATAACAGGTTTGTGATAATGCGTCGATTCTCCAATTCTTGATAGAATATGGTTGTGGAATATCTTACCGACTTGATGTCTTGCGTACGAGTTATGATGCGTAAACTGAAATGTTCTAAATATCAGCAAACAAAAAAAAATTTGATACTTTCTTTATATATTACAAAAAAATAAGCGGATATCTTTGTCTATTTTCTTTTAATAATTTTTATTAAGTAAAAAGATAATTTTTTGGATCCGTTCAACTATTAAAGGCCACATTTTCTAATTTGATTTAAAACAAAAATATTTTGAAAGACTTTTTTTGTACAATATAAAAAAGGCACATATGAGTTCACTCATAAAGTGATCAGCTCCTGTTAAATTAAGAAAAAATTATGCTAATTAATTAGTAGACTGCGAAAGTAAAATGTGTTGCTCTCCACAGATTAAGTAACTAAATTTACCGGCCAGAGAACACGTAGATAATTACAAAAATCTAATTAAGCTTTCTTCAGACGACAAAAAAATGCCCAAAGTTTCTGTAGTATTTCTCTCTGTATTCTTATCTAGAGATTTCAGAAATCAAAGTAGCGGTATAAAAAGTAAAAAAAGACCAAATATACAGGTGAGTCTTTATTAAGGTTAACATTGTTTTATTGTTTTTGCTTCTTGGTGTAGTATGTGAAGACTGAATGAAAAAAAGCTCTTTTTAAAAAAAAATAACGCAATAGTGGTTACACTTACATTTGTAAACCGTCGTCGATTCGTTTATAAAGAATGTAATCAAGTGAGACATCAGAAGTACCTTTTTGGTCAATTCAACTATTTAAGAATTGATATTTTTGTTCAGAATAAGAGTAATGCTATCATGTATCAAGGGGTGATTTCTCATTCTGATACTCTAGGTGATCGCTAGAAGAGGGCAACCAACTAAAAAACACCGATTTTATTAAATTTTAAACAATTTAACAGTAGTATAAGTTCCATTCACCAATTATCTAATCTATTATTATTACTAATCTATTATTTTCTTTTCACTTCAAGAAACCAGCACCGGAAGATGAGGGTCGCTGGACAGTAGACAACAACACTCTCTCCAGCAAAAATTAGGAATTTGACAGATTTTATTTTAAAAAATGAAGATATTATATTTTCATCCCCCTAATTTAAATCCCATTGCGAATTCTGCATGACCATAGACTGGAAAGACATTTAACTCTTGTTTTGTGTTATCTTTGAAACTTTTACCATTTTTCTTTTCTCGTCTTTCTATATCATTTTTTTCATTTTAGGCACTAAATGAAAAAAAGCGTGTTCAAAATTATGTTCTGTTAACATCCAAATTATGTTATTCAAATTCTAAGTTTGTATTTTTGGGGGGGCTTTCACTAAAGCTTCACGCATACCCATCCAACCAACAGGAGTAAATTCTGGCTCCGAGTTTGGGGATGTGCATGGTTAAACAATTAAGAAAGAAAAATCTGAATCATACTTTTCTGAGTTCTGGGATCAGGTAAATCCAAATTTCCTACAGAAACATATTCCTATTGTTGAATTTTGTTTGTATATACATTTTAACACAAAAAAATCAGCAAGTGCATAAAAGAAAATTATATTCTGACAATATTTGGATACATTATTTATTTTCTTGTTTTCTCCAAGCATTTACTTGTTAAGTTTTCATGCAATTATGAAAATTCTCTAAAAACAGCGTAAACCATTTTACTCTATGCTTTGAGGAAATACCCTTTGTAATATATATAATTTATAACTTTGGAATATAGATAGATAATTCATCAAAAGTTTCAACAAGTTTGAAGACTTTGGACGTTTTAGAATAAATTGAGTGCGAACAAACATTATTTAGGAGATGCCTGTCAATAGGTACACGCGTGCGTGAGCACGAGAACTTCAAAAACCAAAGAAAGTCCAACAGTCACTTCATCAAAATTTTAAGTATCTATCAAATTTTACGTTAAATCCAGTGCAAAAAAATATACTTTTCCCTACGGGTATAAGCGATTTTATTCATTTTACTTTGAACACTAAAAAGACTATGTAGCTATAGAAAAAGGTTTTTGAAAATCTGCATTACCATTCTGTTGAACGAATATATTATATGAACAATTAATTATTAAACTATTTTATCAACACATGGCTACTCATGATGTAAGAAAAGATTGAAATCTTCAGTTGTTGCATTTATTTATATGTTCGTTGTCGCAACGTCCAGTGAAAATATTAAATACATTTTACGTGAAGGTCATTAATTTGCTATGAAATTTTTTTCTTTACATCGTGGAAACAGAAAAGCCTTAAAACGCTTAAGAAAGCACAACAATAAATTGGTATTCCTCAATAGATAATAATTTGAATTTTAAAATGGCCTGAAAATCTCGTTCTTAGGAAAACAGTTTTAGTACTATAGAAATTCATCAAAATTACTAAATTAAGGAAAAACAGCATTGATTAGCCAACAGTGGAAAAGGCAAATTTTAGTACTTTTAGAGTTTTTTTATTGATGCCTTTTGACTAAATGTTAAAAGTGTCATTTACGTGGGAGTACATGAGAAGGTCGAGAGGAAAATATTCCAGACTTCTAAAATTTTGAAAACACCTGTAAGATATCTTGAAAAAATGTGTTACCATTGTAAACGTATGGCAGTTTGTAACGTGTCAATTTATGCAATTTGTAACCAACAACTTGTTCCATCTGCAAAAGTTAAAAAATACTCTTACATAGTCATTCAATCTTCCAAAAATACTCTCCGAAGAAGCGACACAATTAATTAAGAGAATTATATAACAATTCAACAAACAGCATTTGACACTTCACTGACTCCTTCATCAAATAAATTTCTAGAGGCGAATTTAATCGCAGCATTCGGTTGAAGGAAGTGTCGACATTTTCGTTGGAGCAAACATTCCGCCCGCATGTCATGTCGGCGCCGAAGCTCTGTCCGCCATTTTCCCTCCAGTAATTAAAGAGGGAAATCAACTAAGGAAGATCAGACGTTTACTGAAGGAGGATGATTTTAAACTGAAAGGGAAACAAATGCCAAGCTGCCTGACAGGCAAGAGGAAGTTCTGCACTGTCAGCAAAGCTACCTCCAGAAAATCGGACACACAAGTTTATGGTATGAAAAGAGAGAATATTCCTCCTAATGTCTTTTCTATCTGTTAAAGTTACAGAGAATGATTTTATGTTACATAGAATATTTTGAAAATCATCATATTGAAAATAAGATATTTTCATTGCCTAGATTTGATGATTTTTAAAATTAATTTCATAATACTGCTATAGGAAAAACCGATTTTCCAACCTTCCATTGAAGAAAAAACAGAAATGAATTTGAAATATTTATTTCACTAGAAATTTTATAATTTGCCATTCGATGTTATTTTACTTAGAAGTTTTGTCATAGATCAATTAAGATTTCTAACACTATTGATTGTTCTAGTCACTACGACCTGATGAATTAACTAAAAACAAGTTCCTACGCAAGAGTTGTACGAGAACCGAAGTGGAACACGACATTCCATGCACATGTAAGTATGCCACTGAATTATCTAATTAAAAATTAGGCGAGGATACGTTTTTAATTGGTTATAAAATATGACGTTGCTGCGATTAAGAACATTAAATAAAGTCACATGACTTGCATAACATGGCTTAGAATTACTGATACTGATATGGGCGATTAAAATTCATAAGATTTAAATTTAATGATTATTTTTACTGTTACTATTGAATACGTGTGATGAAACACCTTGAAAATTTCTTCTGAATATCAACAACATTTTTAATATTGTTATATACGGTATTTCTGTAACGAATAATTTATAAACGTGAGCATTGATTTTCGATTGCTTCTAGGTATACCTCTTTTTAAAAAATATGAGAATCCCCAAAGTGTTATTAATATATCATTCTGGAATTTTAGGAAAAAAAACTCTCCATATTCCTCTAGACTAACAACAAAAGAAACTCTTTTGATTAAAACAGGAAGCTAGATATTTTATTTTTGTTATTCATTTCTGCAAAATAGATATATTTATTCAGATTAATAAGAAGCACGCAAACTAAAATAAGTAGTCTAAACAAGTGTGCTAAATTTCTCTTTTTTGATTTCTAGTTCTAAACTAATCTCTTGATGTTCAACTATTTACTATTTTTTGCATTTTTTTATGGAATGGACTCAAGAATTCAAAGTAAAACCTTAAATATAATGCTTTTCTGCAAGTTGCTTGAAAGCGAAGTAAATTCTGGTAGCGAAAATAACCTTTTCTGTTGTTAAGATTCCAATGTAAACTATTCTGTATTGTGGCTTTGTTTGCTTTAAATGTCTTATAGCAAGTGCTTCAAGTTTGCCACCATTCATAACTAAAATTCACATAATGAATGAAATAGATGCAGCGGCCCCGCATTTCTTTCACGACGTGTTTTTTAAATAATGAAACATCACAAACCCATAGTAAATAAAAACAGAGAATATCCATTTCCCCCTTCAAAATGAATAAATAAATGTACGAGAAACTTCTATAGCACGTTTTGAGTATAATGTTGCAAAAATGTAATGTGTCTTTCCTTCCTGACTAGTCTTATGTTTGGGGAGAAAATTTTACAGGGGTAATATGGGATGGCCGGGCCTGGACCCCTGGTCTTGGCGACCATTTTGGAGACTTGAAGACAAATTTGGCGACCCAAATCGATGATTCCAGAAAATGCGACCCTTTTCTCGATATCTCTATTAGGAAAGAAAATACGCTTGAATGTACGAGGAAACTCCATGTGATGTCACGGCCTGTCGGGGAGAGTATTTAAGGGCCGCGCTTGGATCAGAGAGGAGAGTGTTGATCGACTGGAACAACTTTGGAGTTTCGTCTTGCGAGCTAGAAAGCTTGTGAGCTGAGCGCTATTGAAAGTGTCGTTATTAGTGATTTGCTGACTGTTTGTGTTGCTAAATCTCAAAGTGCTGAACTGTTATTACCTGTGAATTGTTGTCTGTTTACGTTGCTAATCTGTGCAAGATCTATTGCTTCCTGTTACCTGTACTTCGTGCTTTCCTGCATATTTGTGAATAAACCTTCATTCTCCATTATCCTGCGTGTCGGACTGTTTACACCATACACCCACAGAACGATTTTTGTAACAATATGAAAACATTCCTACAAAACGGTATACAATATTAATGAACTAGATATTATATGCTTGTTGAAAAACTATATGGACTTAGTCAGTTAAAAGTGTAAACCAAATTAAGCCAGACGATATAGCAATGGGATGAAGAGCAGAACTAATGAATAATTTTGAATACAAGCTCTCAATACCACGATTGTAGAGATAAAAGTTACCAGAGGAAGAAAAAAGTATGAAACCAATTTTTGTCATTACATTTGAAATATGATAATGTAACTTTAGGCGATGATGCCACAGCTGTAAACGAAGAAATTAAAACATTTCAATGTCAACAGAAGAAGGAATGCTAGACTTAGAGAACAGCAGAAGCTATGTTTCATAAATGAGGACCTTTCGCCTAGAAGTTTCTGAGTGAAATTCACAAGTGTGAAGTACCGTGTAACAACTTACTGGTGACCCAGTGAATTAAGATATGGTATGGCTGACGAAGTTAATCAGCTGAATCGGAAGAAGGAGGTTATGCACTCTATTCCCTACTTGTGTGTGCTCTTAACTAGCATTATTCAAAAACTGGTGGGCCGATGCACACTTTTGCAATGAATTGCTGTGGGGCTTGTTGCTGGAGGGTTTCCTTCCAATGAAATACAAATTTGGGCCAGTTTCCTCCAACAGTCTTCCAGGAAGGGAAAAAAAGAGACGACTTAAAATTAGCTTGAGTCTTTGATTCATAAATTTGGCTAGATATGCCTGACCAAGTAAGATTATATAACAAAATTTACAAAAATTTCTCAAGTAAATGCAAGTAAATAAAACAGGTCTATTACAAAAGGTATAGAATTGAGGCTTCGATAAAGTTAAACTCTGGTAGATGATGGTAAAAGGCTTTTAGCAGTGCTTTCAAATAAATAAATAAATATTAATAATAAAATGGGAAATTCTTATTATTTTTCAATAACTAATAGTAGGTTATTAAATAAATCTATATATATAAAAGAGAATGTCACTCACTTACTCATCACCGAATCTCCCGAACCACTGGGAATAGAAACTTGAAATTTGGCACGTGCTTACTTCTTGGGTAGTAGGTGTTCACTAAGAAATAATTTTTCGAAATTTTAATTAATTAATAAATACCCTAAATTTTAACCTTTTTCCGCAATAACTTCGGAACGCATTATAGAGCAAAAACCATTTTAGCAACATCTTAAAGTTTAAAGAATTAGCCTTTCTATGATACTAATTTCATTTCCATGCACCATTCTATTTAATTTTAATAATTAATTTTTAAAAATATTTTCAAACACAATTCCTAACAATGTTTTGTTTCTTATCGCCTTCAGCATTTTTTGGAGCATTCGTGGAAGAACTCCTTCACCGATTAAAAAAAGAAAGAAAACATTATTAACTGAGAACTGATGATGGAGAGTTGCGTTTTGAAAGTTATTCCTGTCGATATTCGAGACGCAATTTGATAAATCTTTTTCAAAATATTTATAGGCGTTTAGCCTTTGAATAATCAAGAAAATATATGAAAAGACGTAAAAGTACTTTTACCCCGAGCAACAAGGTACCAACAATGTCTTACTAAGCGGACGGAGTCGCGGACATTAGCTAGCAACTTATATTTCTCTTTCATAATGTCTTTGTTGCTGTTCCTTTGTGCTGCAGTTAATTTCCTTTATTTAATATTTCATGGAAATATCGCCCAAAAATTAACGATATTTAATGTTAAATTTAATGTAAATAATAATGTTCCTTTCAAACTCTGTTGGAGAACTTGTTAATACTTAGCACAAATGATGTATAGTTCATTGGATTGAATGGTTTTTGATGTTTGTATTAAAATAAAAAATCTTTAAATTTAAAGTAAAATTTGGAAATACATAAAACTTTATGAACTTCTTTCTCAATAGTAATCAGGAATTTAAACCTGCTTATTTTCGCTTTAATAAATGAAACACAGCTCCCGATGAAACCGCCAATCGGGAATTTGTTTGATTGATTTGTTCTTTTATTATTTGTTTGTACAGTTTAATTTAGTGATTAGTTAATTCGATTTAATTACTGTAATGGATGTAAGAATTGGTTTACACTGTTAATCTAGAAATTTATTAAACATTTAGTTTAATTTGTCTGATTCTTCGAGTGAAATTACAGCTTATCTGCCAGTCTCTTTTAATGTATCAAAAACTATACGATGACATTGAAGATGAGGTCTCTAGTTAGATTATCTAATGTTAAGAATAGAGAAATTATCTAACGTTAAGATCTCTCCCTTCCATAAAAAAATTAGAGCCTCACAAATCATTATTTCATTGGATAAATAGGAATACTTTTTTAATATCATTCTGGCCTCATTGTGCAAAAACGAAAAAGTCCGAAGCTCATATTGAAAAGGATTTTAGTCTCTATTCACACGCAAAATAAAACGAAAGTAGCCTTTTTATAAGGATTACTTTATTAAAATATTCTTTACTTGCTCTCGATACGTGCAGATGCGAATTTAAATCCTTAACAGAAAAAACCCTTTATCCGATTCAGAAAAAAAAACAGTTCTAAAACAAATGACAAAGATGGTTCTTCCCTCAACAGGGAAAAAACACCAATTCTGTATTCGATCCTATTCTTCCTACTCATTGAATTCTTTTAGATCAGTTGAAAAGAAAATTGGCTTTCTCATTCTCGAAAGTATCGGTAACTTTCTAGAAATAGAAAATTCCAGAACGTTTTAAAAGACCTCGCTAACATTTTTTAAATCTTCAGGCCAGCACACTTTTCTACGTAGACATATGTAGAGTACAGAAATAATGTTTTCTTTTTCTTTCTGGAAGATGTTGCAAACTCAACTCAAAGCAAAATGGACGATTGAAATAAGATTTGAATTAAACGAAGGCTTAAAACTTTTATGAAAACGGAACTAAACTTCAATTTATATAAGGTGAAACGGATATTCAAATTCATATTCTTTTGGCAACCAATCAGATATTTGTTTTGATGAATTTTTTTAAACTTCTTGTTTAATTACTCATTTAAAATAATTAGAAATATATACAAATCTACTAAATGATCATCAAAAAGTTTTCTTGCAGATGAAAAAAATTCTTGAAATATTTAAAATCAGAATAAAATATATAGTTTTTCTAATACATAAGTGTACATTGTGAGTTAAATGAAAGAAGAATTTTTTGTTAGTTTACAACGAAATTTTTCTTGATTCAGAGACATTTCAGTAATTTCAATTTGGATTTAAAATATTTTTAAACACTTTTATTTTACTTGACAAGTTTCATGTTTGCAAAGATGGAATTTTGTAATCGATTTTTGACTCACTTTCTAAAATATTAGAATTTTGAAATTTTGTACACTTGTGTGTTCTTGATGATGATAAGCTATTTTAATATTATCAGGACTTAATTATCAGTTAATCGATTAATTTAAACAAATTTTGATACCATATTTATGACCTCACCTGCGTGTGAATTTGAGAAAAAGTTGATTACATAATATTTTCACTAAATTATAAATTAAAAACTAAAAAAAATATATAAAATAATTAAAATATTAAATATAATTATTAGTGGACTAATAAAAGCTTGTTTAAAAAACTATTTTTATTAAATGACTTTATAAATTTATTCCTCAAAAATGAAAAGTGTAAATGGAACTTTTTATTGATTGAACTAAATAGTTTCAATCATTAGTGATGTTATTTTCGATTATTTACCTAATTCTTTTAATAAATATACAGAAATATTGGAAAGTCTAAATTTCAGTCAAACCATCGAATTTTTATTTTATCAAAGATTCATTGCTTGCGATTTAAGTATAATGTTAGTAGACAAAACTTAACTATTTACCTTACGAATAATGAATAAACCGATAAAATTTTAAATTATCAACAGACATGAATTCCGAATAAGAGAAGAAAGCCATTTCTCAAACCAGTTAACTAACTGGTTAACATAAAATTATTGCGAATGCTTGGAATCTACATTCACAAATTCCTATCGTTAATGTCCGCTGGAATATTTCAATCTGCTTAGTAGATAATGCATTCCTTATTTGGTTTCGAATAAGGTTAAACTATCTCCTGTCAAGTTTTATACCGAGAGATGGGGATAATGTAAATTAATGAAAAGGGAAATATTGGTAAGATTTTAGTCTTTCCAATATTTCACTTAAATTTCACTCTAATTGTTTTTTTAATTTTATCAAAGATTAATTGGATGCAATCTAAGAATAATAATATTACTCAAAAGTTGTTTAGTCACTTTACATATACATAAGAAACCGGAAAAATTTTAAATTGTCGCGGAACATGAATTCAGAGTAAGAGAGGAAGGCCATTTCAATGGAAAACCAGTTAAACGGTTAACATAAACTTATTGTGTATGCTTGAAATCTACGCTCACAGATTCATATTGTTAATGTTTGCTGAAACATTTCAATATGATCTGTAGATAATGCATTCCTTAATCAGTTTTGAATAAGGTTAAATAATTTCCTTTCAGGTCTGATGTCCTCTTGAGACCCAACGTTAAAATTTTCGACCAATTTTCCAAAAAATTGAGATTAATACTCTCGATATGATTATATAGCATTGTATATAATTAATTTATTATGTATTAATTAATCTAATTAATTAATATGATAATCATGTATAATTAATAGATGACAGCATAGAACCGTCCAAAGCATTGTATAGGGTTGGGATTTAAGGGCTTTGAATGGAAATAAAATACCATTCTTGTAAATAAAATACAACTTTTTTGGTAAATAAAATACAAATGTCCATTAAAATGGATGCGGGGTCGCAAGAGGGTATACAGTAATGATGAAAATGGAGCTCAATATGACGCCATATTTTATAGAGTGTAGTGGGGAGCAGACTGACATATTTGTTGTGGCCTTAGATGATGAACAAAAAGAAAGGGAAGAATGAAAATCACACATTGAAATATGCCATTTCATTACTAACAACTTACTTTTGTTTATTGAAAATTGCATCAGACAGATGATCTGGTTCGGCATCAATGCATTGTAGTAAATGTCACTATAAGTTATCGCTTATACGGCCCCGTAATTCCTAATTCACTCCTCAGTTTCTTTATAAATTTTAATTCTCAGCTGTTAAAGAGAAAATTATTAAATATTTTACATAGTAGGCAAAATGTGTGAACAAGCAGAACATACAAAAACTATGAAATCATTGGTTTCTCGAATCTAACTAAACTAAGCACAGCCACAAAGATTTCTAATCAGTATAATATTTAATTAGTGAAGAACTCTCCAGAATCAACTTCATAAAGCATAATAAACTTCCTTATTACAAATCATTTGGTGGTGTTTTTGCAGGCGTAATTTCGAAATTACATGACATTAACAACCATAATTAGATTATTACGAAAGAAGGTTATTTTTTTCTTAATCCTGTTGGTCGAACACCAAAGAGTAAAAAAATAAAATAAAATAAAAAACAATAATGAAAATTCGGTCAAAAATGTTAATCTTAATAAAGACTAATCTGTATAATTCGTCTTTCGTTTTTGATTTTATTTTTTTTATATCTGCGCTTTGATTTTTGAACTCTCCGAATAAGAATACCGAGCAAGGCTTTATCGACAGATTAGCCTTTTTTCTCTTCTACTGTAAAAAGACTAATTAGATTTTTGTAAATTAAGTAGTGTTCATTGACCGTGAAATTTAGAAACGTAATCTTCTGAAGGCATCACACCTTACTTTCGCAATTGACTAGTTAATTAACAGACATTTTTTTTCAGTTGAACAGGAGCTGATGGCTTCAACAATGAACTTCCAAATTTTTTTCATATCCTCTTTGGCATTGTGCAAGATAAGAAAAAATCTTTTTTCCTTGACAGTTGTTTTAAATTAAATCCGCAAAGTTACTTTTGTTAGATATTTCACCCTGCTTGCGCTGCTTGATTGACATTCTGATTTTCAGTTCACTTCCCAACGTTAATGAAGTTGGGAAATTCTCAGTCGCATTTTTGAATAATTAAGGTTCTGGATTTATTCCAAGTTCACTGCTATTGGTCGAGACAGGAGTGATTTTATAAAGGCCTCGGTTGGCACTTTAAAGGTTTAAATCGGGATTATGAGAATTGGCTAATTGGGAAGTGATATAAATGTAACGAAAATGAAATATTGTATTGTATAATAGTTATCTAAAAAGAATTTAGAAGTCGTTGATAATCCAAATATCAAACTTATTATTTCATCGGTATTTTATTAAACATGAATGAAAGATTAAGTTGAGATATTCAGAAAGTATTTTAATAGAGTGTAAGTCATGGCCATAACTGAAATTTTACGCGCAAAGGTGGCAAGTGTTACCAAGAAGTGCCACATCATAAAAAGAGAGAGTTAAGAGACATCGAGCTTAAATAATTTCGAATATTTAAGCTCGACCTCTCATTTTCACCGATTTAGCAGTTCCACGAGACTCTAAAAAAGTGAAGATTTTCGTGATTCTTTAACTTAAAGTATTTAATAAAGTAAAGTAGAAGTGCTTTTATCTTTGCATTTGAGTAGAAGCGCTTTTATTTTTAAAAATTAAGTGGCATTTTACAGTATTTAATTTAATGAAACTGAAAAATACTGACGGCAGCTATACTCATGAAAGTGGTGTCTAGGTATAGTGAAACGGCTATGCGCTACTCGATGAGACCGCTAACAGTGTCACCTGGTGAAAAAATCCGGAGTTAGCGTTCCTACCAAGAACAAAAAGTTTAAAATGCAAATTTCTTTTTACGCATTTTTCGAAATTGTGACGCCCCAAGACATTGTCAAAAGGAGATGTTATCTTTCGAGAAAAAAAATTCTCCCTAATATACTTTTTCCTGTGGGAATAACTCAAACAGCAGGTGTATACGACCTTCCCACCAACATTGCAGGACTTTTGATGACGTATTACTGTTGCGTGTGCTAGCGCACCAACTGATATGCTAAAAAGTGTGCAAAGTAAAATTCAAACAAGGGCCCTAATCTGTATTGTAGGTGACAGAGAGCAGTTTCAACACCGAAAATAAAAGTATCTTGTGATAACTAGTTGTTTTTTCTTTTTTAATTTTTTTGTGACGTCACAATTTCAGAAATCGCTTACAAACAAATGTGCATTTTGAGCATTTTGTTCTTAGTATTAATGTGCCCAAGATGTTTTTGTTCTAAATTGATAACGCTCTACGTCTTTGCAATTGACATTTCCCCATATCTTGTACAGTTTTCGAGATAGAAAAGTTAACTCAGGAGTTTGCTACCAGGCGGCGCTGTAATTGGTCTCATTACATAAGGGAAAGTCGTTTTACTATACCTAGACACCACTTTCATGACTATAGCTGCCGTCGTTCGGAAGTTAAGGGAGGATTAAGGGATTTAAGTGGGCATCCTGTATGCTACGGTCATTGTGATTAATCGGTTATTATTAAAACTAACCGCAGTTATTATTAATATTATATAATATTATTATATTATTAATCACCACATAAAAATACCAGTTATCATTAGTAATAACCAATTAATCACATTGACTGTAAAAATATCCCAAAGAAGTGGAACAAGCGTTTAATTCCTTAATTATTGTTCCTAGACATATACTTCCAATCACAAAGTTTCATCAATTTAGGTGAGAATTTATATGAAAATTCTTTGACTTTTATGGGGATTGATAACAAAATGTTTAAAAAATTAAATTTTGATACAGGCCCGTTTTGCAAAAGTACCATTAGTAAAATATTTCCCTTACATTCATCTATTCATATAAAAAGTTGCATGATTTTATCCACCACTTTTCCATATCTCTCGCTGCTGTTTGATTCAGTCTTCCGATGTACTTTTCAGGGATAATATCCATATTTTTATAAGTTATTAAAAGGACAGAGTGAGGAAATAACAATATATTTTTAACATTTGTTAAATCGAAAAAATAGCCAAATAGTACATTAATTGAAGTATCTACAAAAATAGTTCATCGTGATAACTTCGAAAAATATCCAAAGCAAGGACTACTCATCTGCTCAAGCAGCACTATAAAATCATTACTAGAATACAACTCCAATATATTTTTCAAAAAAAAAGCTTTACCTCCAAATAGTCCAAACTTGTAGCTGTAAATAGCTAAATTGTATTTAAAAAAATTTAAGTCTTATCTTTTTTCGGTAAAAACAGAAAAGCGAATAGACTTTTAAAAACAGAAAAGCGAATACAAGTTTCCGTTAAGGTAACATAAAAGTGATTCCGAAACCTAAAAACATCCAACAAAAGAGAAACCGAAGAAAAACAAATCAAGATCGCGAATGCGATCTTGATTTGAAGGCGAACATTGGGTGAGATTAAAGTAGGCATTAGTTGGCCTTGTGCCAAAGAGGAGCATCCGAAAATCCAGTTCTGACTAAGTTCAAAGACAGAAATGATAGCTATTAGCTTTCACCCATTATATCACTTAGCAAAGAGAATGAGAGAATTTTGGTGCTTTCCGAAACTATTTGGTGTGCAGACCCATCCTTTGTCTATCTTACTTTTTCATTCATTTTCTGTCTTCTTTTCTCGTTTTTATCTTTTATAGTTGATAATCCAACTCTCAGAGTGGAGAAGTAAGCAAATAAGAATAAAAACGAAAATTCGAATTTTAAAATATTTTAGTGGGTTCTACAACTCTGCATCCCTAATGGACAAGTCGCTACTGACTTTAGGTAAAACTTAATAATACGCACAAAGCTGAGAGCTAATAATTTAATATTCTTGTCCCATATTAGGCTATTTTCCTGTTTTATGTTAATTTTTATTTTCTCAAGTTGTCCTTCCATTCTTTATCAATGCGATAGTTGCAACTATCTGCCAATGAAACTGAGTAACAGTATGCGTCATTAGCAATTTGTTTCAATCTAAGATGATAGGATGATATAAATAATAGACAAATATTTGCATTTCGCAGTTTTTCTATGTTGAATAAATTTGCATTTCTGCGATAAACACCTTCATATAAATTTGTGAGCGGCACCTTTAAATTTAAAAAGTAATATATCTGAGCGAATTTTATTGGTAGAATCTTGAAACTTAATTTACACACAGATGCGTGTAAGAGGAATATTTTATTCATTTACACTTTTGCTCTATGGGGGAACGTATAAAAATTTAATTTTCTTAACTTTTTATTTTCATCTTCTACAAAGGATTTCCAAAGGATTTTCACACCAATTCCTACCTTATTTGATGAACTTTGTAATTGGATGTCTAGGTGCAATATTTAAGGAAATAAAGGCTTGTTCCGCTTTTTTGGGACACCCTGTATATGGTTCAGAAATTTTAAGCAAAGAAATAAAGATGTCTTTGAAAAAATGTTTAGGTAATAATTTTGTAATTCTAATTAACTGAAATGTCTGTACTTTTCTTAAGATATCATTTGTGAGAGAGTATACAAATATACAAATGCCTGCTTTTATTAAACAAAATTTTCCTTTGCACATTATATTTTGCAACATGCATCAGGGATATAAAAAGAATGATTTCGCATGGTAACCATTGGGAATTGCAAGAAAAGCTCTCTATAGATTTTAAATTACTATAAAACTGTCCCAGGTCAAACTGTTATACACGCCACACATTTTAAATATATTTATTAAGTGATCCGTCTTTTTTATTATTTTTGCTTATGAAATGGTACTTAAATATGTTTATACAAAATCCTTGCTATAAATGAAAAAAAATTAAAAAATATTTATTATTAGTTTTTCAATAAATACAAATGAAGTTATAATAAGCTATTTTATAACAAAATATTTAAGTTATGATAAACAATTTTTTAACATAGGATTACGTTCCTCCCATTGGGATTTCAGGAAGGAATTTGATTCACACGCCAAAACTCCACATAAAACGTTGTATGGGAGATCCTCTATATCTCGGTAACTACATATGTTAAAAACATAACTAATGTTTTATTTTAGAAATAAAGGGTAACAACAGAAGTTACAAAAAAATTTAAAAGTCGGCAAAGAGTCACGGGAGTAAAGCAGTCCTACGCCTTTAACATCAGCGGCTGTTTGAAAAAGACAGCCTCCCACCATTTTTAAAAATATTTCGCCGAGATTAGGGCATTATTCTTCTTGGCATGCTGTTGGTATATTATTGTGCTGTCTCTTTTAACTGCGTATACCGATTCTGTAACGCAAATTCAGGTGGCTAATGTCTCAGATCTCTCTCTCAATGTCTTTCGCGCGCTTTCATACATGTGCGAGTTTTCCTATCAGTGTTTTCTTTGTGTACGTGAGGGGCACGATAATCTGGTATATAAGTTGCGACCGATTACGTCCCAAATTTTTCTCAGTGTTTCTTTTTATATACCTGCAAAAGTTCGTATACCTGTGTCCCAGCCCTGATTGAATGATATTGATCGTTATTTCAAATATATTGTTTCAAAACTTTCAAATTATTTCAGGCTCTGACCGACAACAGTTTTCATTGCTAAAGGAACCTTACGTGAAAATAAACGTCAACTCCTTCCTGTATTCCTGGATATTTTGTTATTCGAAATTGCAAGGAAATACAAAAAAGTTATTTAGAAACTTAAATATAGCTTTGTATGACCGAATAATTTAGTTTGCTAAGTTTTTCCTTAAGCCTAAGCAAAAATTTAATTTTAATCTCACAGATGAGTTGCGCCCGAACGCATTTGCTAGCATTTGTATTGCGTCCGACCGAAGATTAAGCTGTGTAACGAATTGAAAAAAAATCGTCTGAAATTATGTTTTCTCAGTTAGAAAGTACATAGAAAATTACATAATTGTGAATGATAGAACGACATAACTACGAGTGTCTTTTTCCTACTTATGATGATAACATCTTATTAATGCCGTTTCAGAAAAAAAATGTTTAAAGATAGTGAATATGTTAATGTGCATATTACCAAGGTAAAATGCGGAAAGCTCCATACTTTAACAAAGCAAGTCAGGTAATTTAAAGTCTTACTAGACCGGACACATTACCGGATTTTCAACTTAACTGCAAATATAAAAATAATTCATTTACTATCGCATAATAATTCACCCATAATTGTCATGCATATTAAAAACGACTGCTAAGCAGTTATGCATATAAAAAACGATTGGAAAAACAGCTAACTAAAGTTAAATGTAGCCTGCAATTCAATAATATTAATCGTTATTTCCAACATATTGTTTCAAAAATGTCGAGTTATTTCAAACTCACAACGACAACAGGAAGGAATCTTAAAGAAAAATAAACGTCAACTCAATTGCAAGTAAATACGAAAAACGCCATTTGGAAACTTAAATATAGCTTTGTCCGACCGAATAGTTCAGTTTGATAAGATTTTCCATAAGCCTAAACAAAAATTAACTTTTAATCTCACAGATGAATTGCGCCCGAACGTGTTAGCATTTGTATTGCGCCCTACCGAAAGTTAACACTGATTCAACCACCCAAAAATTCTCTGCGAAGAAACGATACAATTAATTGGGAGAATTATACTGAAATTTCAACATAGAGTATTCGACACTTCAGTGGTTTCTTTATCAGATAAACTTCTCTGGGTGAATTTAATTTGAGCATTCGTCTGAAGGAAGTATGAACACTTTCGGTGGAGCAAGCATTCCGCCCGCATGTCATGTCGGCTCCGAAGTTCTGTCCGCCATTTTGCCTCCAGTAATTAAAGAGGGAAATCAACTGAGGAAGATCAGATGTTTTCTGAAGGAGAATTTTAAACTGAAACGGAAACAAATGTCATGCTGCCTGACAGGTGAGACAAAGTTCTGTATTGCCAGCATAGCTAGTCCCAGTAACTTGGGCACACCAGTATATGGTATTAGAAAAGAATTTATTCTCCTGAAGGTCTTTACTATTTGTGAATGAAATTTGTTTCTGTTATTCACTACAAAAATTTATATTGGAATTCCTCATATTCAAAAGCAGATATTCTCATACAAAGATTTTGAGAATTTTTTTATTTGATTTCACAATGCTAAGAGGTTTATAATTTTCAGACTTCCTTTCAACATGAGTAAGGAACAGCGAGTACCGATGTGTTTACTGTACTAGAAATATGTAGTTTCTTAGTTATGGCATTCTACAATTGGCATGCTGTATTGTTTCCTTGGAAGTCTTTGTCATGAATTAATATAGATATTCCAAAAGTTGCCGGCACAAATTGCACCACGACCTGCTCTATTAACTATGGTCAAGTTCCTAAGCAACAGCTATATGATATCTAAAAGAGAACGCTATAATCCGTGCCCATGTAATTGTGGTATTGAGATACCAAATTAAAAAATGACAATGCTGCTGTAAGCAGGAACGTTTAATGAGGTCACAAGGAATATATAACGTGGCAAAAAATATTGTTGCTGATATAGATAATCAAAATTTATAATTGATTATTCATCTTTTCATTCAACTTTTTCTTGTACTGAATTTTTAATGCATTGAATACTACTGTATTTTATTTGATTGGAAGAAGGAATACTTGCAGTTTATAAACGTGGAGATTAATTTTGGATTGCCACCTAGTAGAACAGAAAAGAAGATAAAACAGATAAATTCATCGAAAAATTACTCTGCCTATTTAAATACGAATCGAAATTTTTTTTGTTATTTTTATATCGATTAACAAAAAAAGAAATTTCTTAAATGAAAATAATAGAACAATGCATCTAATATACGTGGTTTTCTCTATTATAACTAAGGCAGCTAAATTTATTCCATTTTAATAAAAAGCACATCAACTTCAAGAGGTAGCTAAAATACGTGAATTCGAATACCTCATTTGATGGAATTTCTAGATTTAAGGTATTTGCTCATGTGGTTATTTACTATTTTTGGCATTTTTATAGAGTGGCTTTAAGTGAGAGGAAGATTTTGAAGTAAAACTTTAAAATGTTTCATGTTACACGTTTAAGAGAACAGCATTTTTATAGTGAAATTGTCTTTTTCTGTTGTTCAAATCCAAATGCAGAAGAATCGGTATTTTGCTCTAAAACGTAAGAAGGTTTTATTGACAATATTTTACAGCAAGTACTTCTAGTCCCAATTCATAATTAAAATTCCCTTTACATAGGAAATAGACATAGACACATTCCCTTTACATAGCCCCTCACGAACATGTGTACCAATTTTCAAAACTATATGATTTTATGCTTTTTCACTCCCATTTTGGGCCTCCGTTGACTGGACTATAAGCGTTATCTTAACATTGACACTCCTGGATCTATCTCACCCCGAATTCTTCCCTTTCGTCGGTTTTCTTTCTCGATACATCAAGTAAACAAAGATTTATGACTATGCTTTCGATCTATCGCATTCAACGTCTAGGGGGGAAAAATATTTTCTTTGCTCTTCTCGAGAAATTAAGCACTTTTAAGGTGCTTAAAAATGGTTTTCAAATTTAAGCACTTTTCATTCACCCTGATAAAAATCAAAACAATATTAATGAATGAAGTAAAGAAATAAAGTTCAACAAATAAAATAGATGAGTCAAAATGGTATGGTAAAAATACACGATGTTGCATCAAGTCCAATAAAATGAAATGAGTTGCTTCACTTAATTCATGGAAAAGATTTTATACGATTTTCCTTCTACGTACTCTTCTTTACCATCGTGTCTTTTAAAAATTGAACTCATCAACCACAACCACTTGTTTTTTTTTCAAAATAAATAATTATACAAGCAATCCCCCATAAAACATAGCTCTTTAGCAACACGTTTTCCAAGATTAGGGAAACCTTCCTACAAAACGGAAAGAATTATATCTGGATGAAAAAGAAAGAATTATATCTGGATGAAAAAGAAAGAAATATGAAAAGAAAATCCAACGAAACCAGCATATTCATTCAAACATTCATACATTATGAGACAAAAGTGCACCCTTCACACCAATGATTGAGTGTACGCATGCGCACCACTAATACGAGCAACACCACCATATGGTATCAAATATGACTAAACAGTCTGAACTGTGACTTGAAACAGAAGCATGTATTCAAACACCCGAAGTTAAAATATTACTGATAGTTAACTGAAAATCTAGATGTTTTCTTTTTTTAAGAGTTCTCTGCTTGTGTTACGTGAATGTTGAATGTTAATGTGATATATTAAGTTATTTTGAAAAAAAGTAGCTGGTGTTAAAATTTTAACATTTAAAAAAATCCATATTTTTTAATAATTAGCAAAAGAAAAATAACTAGATAACTTGTATTTTACTTTGAAAATATTGTTTTTTCCCTTTCTCAATATAATTGCTTTCCTTTTAACAAAATATGACATTTGCATGTGCCTTTTTAAAGAATCTCATTTCTTAAAATTAAAATTTCAGGAATTTATGCTTAGGTATTTTCAATTTATTAACGAAATGCAAAGGAAAATTGAAGCCTTATAAATCATTACTTCATTGAAACCGAAACTAAATAAATAAATAAATCGGTGAACTCATTTCATATCCAAATGACGTCATTCTGTTAAAGCCATAAAGTCCGTAAACGATTTCAAATACCATTCATCCACGAAATGAAGCAAAAGTAGCTATTTTTCTAAAGATAACCATATCAAAATATTCTTCACTTTTTCTAGATACGGGCAAATATGAATTGAAATCTCTTAAAAGAAATGCTACTTCTTTCTACGAATTAATGGAATGTGTTTAAAAAATTCACTTTTATAACGAAAAGCAAAGAAAAATTGTACCCTTATAAATCATTACTCCATCGAAATAGAAAAAAAATCGGTATGCTTATTTCATATCCAATTGACGTCAATCCGTAAACGCCATGGAATCTGCAATCGATTTCAAAAAGCATTTCAAATTCCATTCGTCCCCGAAATAAAACAGAAGTAGCTATGTTGTTAGAGACTACTACTCGATACGTTCAAATACGAATTGAAATCTTTTAAAAGAAAAAGCTGATTCTTACTCAATGTGAAAATAATATGTTTAACTCTTTAACAACAACACTGTTTTCCTCGCCATTTAATGACGAGCATCTGATCGCCCAACACCGCCCGAACCGTCATTACAAGGTTAAAAACCAATTACAAAAAGGATTCCTTTCTCCACCAAAAAAGAATACACAGAATACTATTCCTTCTACAGAGAATTTCACAAAACTTCATAAACATTTTTAAATAGTATTGAGAGAAACAATATTTTTTTTCCTTCCGAAGAAAAAATTTCATTCAAATGAAAAATGGCATCTTTCTAATACGATTTGAAATAATGCATCATTCTTGTTTAAAGAACGCTTGAACATCTCATAATAAAGAGAACAAAATTTCTATTCATATAAGGTGAAACGGATTTTAATTTTATTTTTTGCGATCAATGATATGCTTGTTTCAATAGCGAATTTTCTAAAGATTGAATCGATAAACTTATAATTTCTAATATCAATATTTAAAAAAACCATAGAGATAATTGGTAAACATCAGTGAGATCCACTTTTATTGAAAATATTCTTGAAATATGAAACATCAGTATTTATGATACACTAATTCCAAAACGTCAGTATACATCAATGAATTAAGTGAATAAAAGACTTGTTGTTAGTTTGCTATGAAAGTATACTTATTCAGAAATATTTAGAATTAATACCTAGATTTAATTTTAACATATTTTTTAATATCCCCCCCTTCAGTCGGAATTTAGAAATATTGAAATGAAACTGTTTTCCATTGGAGTATTGTGTACTACTACAAATGGCATCTCATAAATACAATTTCAAGCTTGTAAGTGAATATTTAAAATAGTTATCCTATGTACGGTATCCGGGCAATACCGTATATTTCTACAAAAAAGATTAAACAGCCCACAAATTTCATTGTAAAATGTTTGCCAAAGTATAATAAAATATTGCACAAGCGTTTTAAATGGTAAACAAAGGATTAAAAACAAAAAATTACTCAAAAATCAGAATTCATTTTTACGAAGAACAAATATTTTCTAGATATGTTTTGGAAAAAATCAATAAATGAAATGATTTCATCTCCGAAACAAGAAATTCTTGCAAAGATTATAATAATAAGAAAGTAGAGAATCAAATAAAAATCACAGCAGATAATTTCATAGATTATTAAATTAATCGAAGCAGTTAAAGTTGATGTCCGGTATATCGGATACCAGATCTGAAAGAGGAATAAAATTTGCTGATGTCACCTTGTAATGTCAGAACTGAATTACATAACTGGTCAGTGATTTTATTTTTGATTACTTACCTACGTCATTTTATACTTATACAAGGAAAAAATACAAATACACAATTCCATTCTAATTATTGATTCTTAATTTTATCAGAGATTAATTATTTGCGATTTTAGAATAATTTTAATCAACAGAACATGCTGATTTACCGTATGTTTATAAAAAATATTTGCTTTATGTATAATGTTGAAAATGGTAAAATTTTAAAATTTCGAGAAACATGGAATTCATTGCAAGAGAGGGAAGCCATTTCAGTGGTAAGCCAGATATTGGATTAAAATAAATTCGTTGCGAATGCTTTAAATCTACACTCATATATTGATACCGCCAATGCCCGTCGAATCATTCGAAACTGCGTAGTCTATAATGCATCCCTTATTGAATTTCAAATAACGTTAAATCGTTTGCTACCAGGTTCGGTACGCAAAGATGTGAAAATGGAGCGTCATCATGACGTCATGTCTTATGTAAGGTAATAGACGTGTGGCCACAGACTGTATTAATTATCTATGAAAGCAGATCACGAGACCAAGTTCGGTCTGGTAATCAGAGAGACGATTTATGACGTGTCAGGATGTAATTTCACATCAGACTGTTATCGTGGTGACCACATGGACGAGCATAGGTGCATTGTTCTGAGTGCCCGTAAAGTACTCCTTCTATTGAAAATCGCGAGTAATAGGAAAATAACCATCTGGTTTTCAAATTATATATATATAACAAACAATTATTAATTACACTTTTCGATGTTCATCGGAAGATAAAGAAGACGTATTAATTCTTATTTCCATAAAACTCTTTTCTCATGAGCCACCACATTCTCTCGTTAAGCAGTAACAGGAAATAGAGGTCTATTGTATCAAAAGACGCTAAATTGATAGATGTGATTCTAACAACTTAGTCCTTTTTAGGTCACCCCCAAGGTCTGCAGATCTTACAGTTCGCGATTTCTTACTTTGGAGGTTGCAGTAAAACATTATATATAAGCATATGATATAAGCGTTGAAGAAAACGTTTAATTTTTATTTCTGTAATACTTTTTCGCAATGAGCCACCACATCCTCGAGTTAAGCAATAACAGGAAAAAGGAGGTTTATTGTGCATGTGTAATGAAAGGAAGATATCTAAAACATTTGAGACTATTCAAATAAAAAAAAATGAAAGATTTTCGCTTTGTATGAGGCGTTATTTATTTTCATTATTGCAACATTTTTTGAAGTATAGTGTTTTTGAACTTGATAATTATTCTGTAGTAAAAACTTAGCGCCAACATGGGATAAAAAGAATCAGTAACGATGGTTGGCAAATATGGTTTACTTTGTTTCGTCAATTTTTATTTATTTACTTACTTTTTACTTTTTGGCCTCCAGAAATTTCATTTATAAATCATTTATTTTACAGAATCCCTGTTGATTCAAGGCTTCTCTAAAAGAAAAAGTAAATTTTTAATTTTTGATTAGTTAAAAACTAATTATATGCTTATTTCTTTTTGTGAGAACCTGTGAAAGTTAGTGTTTATTTAACTAAACCTCGATCATTAGAAAGCTTGAAACTCGACATAATTCATGGGATTGCTGCTATTTCTGAAATTCAAACTGAAACTGGTTTTTTTAAGTACAGTATCTCATTAACTTTTTTTATTTTTAGCATAACTTTATTTTTAATTCTTTATTAAAAACTCTTCGCAATCTGATCAGTCTGATATATATATATTGTCATTTTCAACACGAAAGGCAACAGATAGCAATAAATTGTTACATCACCGAAATAGATAAAAAAATCAAGGAAATTATTCATTTATTTTTAAGTGAAAAGAAAAGGCTCATAGCTAACTTCGAACGAAAGAGAGGAAAAAAAAGTTTTTATTCGTCCAAGAAATGAAACGGGAGTAGTAATTTTTGAAAGTTAATTTATCAAAATTTTCTTTTATATTTCCTTCTCTACACCTTCAAACACGTCTTGAAATCCTTAAAAGGAAAGAACCGCTTCTTTCACCGAGTTAAAAAAATCAGCTCTAAAACAAATTACTAGGATGATTCTTCCCAATCCCGAAAAAGAATATACTCGATCCTATTGTTTCTACTCGATGAATTTTTTTTTCAGTTGAAAAGAAAATTGACATTCTCCTTCTCAAAGGTATCGGTAGCTTTCTAGAAATAGAAATATCCAAAACATTTTAAAAGACCCGAGAACACTTTTCAAATTTGCGGGGCAAGTAAACTCTTCTAAACCGGAGTATTCAGAGAAATGTAGTCATTTTTCTTCATAGCAATACGCTATTATATATGTAGGAAAGCGATCCTGGCCGAAGACATTAGTTGTGAGAAAGGGTATTTTCGCTCTTATCATGTCTAGGGGAATTTGGTGACGAAAATAATTGTTCAAGGGTAAATAAAAGAAACTAAATTTCTTTATTAGAGGCACTGATAATATCTACACACGAGCTCTATTTACATGCAATTGAATATTTAACATATGAGGATTAAAGAAAGGGGTCTAAGTGCAAATAAGAGTAGTTAACTATTACTGTCGTACCATCACGAGAAAACCCCAGATACCAGACATTGACCGGTGGCGGTCATTATGGCAACGGGTTATTCCACTGCATTTCGGGGGCGAAGGAAAAGGCTTTATTTCATTTTCAGCAGATAGACCCTGCGGAAGTATAATTTCGCTTTGCACTTCGGTCGAAAGCGAATTCCTCGCCTAACGAAATGCGCTTAGTTTGCCAAATGTTGCGGTTGATTTTATACCATTTCTCTCCTTTCTTCGGCTCGCCTACTAGAGGCAACCCTGTTAAGGGTTTTTCTCGTGGCTGTAGGACAGTACCATACGCCAAGAAAGCTATCGCCCAACTACGCAAAGCGCAACGCTCTCTCGCTCGCAGATACGTCTGATAATCTCGAGTGCCATGAACTTTTCATAACAATTAAGTGCCCCGCAGATGCAAGAGAACGCTTCTAACATGCGAGCGTAGGAATTGTTTCGTAATTTACTAGCAGCTGACTCGTACTGCCATCTACTTTCATTTTAAATTAACTAAACTTGCCTAACCATCCTACATATATTCGCAAAGATAAACTTTCCAGTGTTGCAATTATGCGTTTATTCAAGGAAATACACTAAGCAATTGAATTATTTTTAAAAGTAAAAGAAAAGGCTTAATTCAATACGGTTATCTCATAAATTTTAATGGGAAGTCATATTTAAGATGAGTTTTTGAATTATTTTGAATAGCTAGTGTCGGAGAATCAGAAGACGGAAAGTGAGAAAATTCTCGCTATCCAAAATGACGATTCGTATCATTTGATGTCGGGATCTACAGTTTAAGAAGCCTATCTTTATATTGAAACAATGGATCATACAGGAAACTTGTAGACTATTGAGAAGGTAAGTAAAAGTTTGGATATTAGTGAAAGATTTAACATGATCACAAAATATTGTATAATACCCGTGACGTCTCAGCCATGGCTAGCTCAGCTGAGCGTGTCAATCTAACATCTAACAGCACTGTTTCCGGGAGGAAGGTATCTCTAACAGAAGTTGCCCGACTCATTAATGCAAGTTCTCGCTTCCATTTGTGTTAGTTCTTAGCGTGACTTAGTTCGAGCGCGAAGTATTTCTTTATGATCCAACAGCACGTTGTCTTACACTGTAATGTGACGTCACATCCTCTTTCCCCTTTCTGTAAGCGCAAAGAATTCGAAAATTAAGCTATCGACCAGCATTTTGGTATTTAAGCATTGTAAGCATCAGCAGCATAATAAGCATTTCAAATGTATTTCGTAAGCATGAATTGACAATATTCTATTTCTGTATTGTAAATGTGCACTTTTTCATATAGTAAGAATAGCTATTTGTGGATATGCTGTCACCTTGAGTTTGGTCCCATTGAAGATTTACAGAAGGTTCTTTTATTTCAAAGTTGAGTCTGGACAGTTGTGGAGCACCAACGCTGCAAAGTTATTTTAAGTTTTGCATTATTTAAAGCAGAAATGTGATATAGGCATGGTTAGTAGTATTAGGTATTCATCACAATTACTGCTGCATATATTATTACCTTTTACTGTCAACCGTCAAAAGCCGTTTGAAAGCCCCTTGGAGTCTGATCCGTTTTATTTTCTTTTTCAAAACGAGAAACACTCAAAAAAAGAAAACGGAGCCTTATAAATTATTACGGCAACTAAACAGATAAGCATATAAAACAAACTATGCTTTTTATTTTCCTTTGGCCTCATTCTATTAAGAGGAAGAGCCTCTAGCTAACTTCGAAAAAAAGTTTTATATTCCATTCATCCAAGAATGAAACGAAAGTGAACAGTTTTGAAAAATTATTTTATTAAAATTTCCTTATATATGTTCTTCTTGATTCTTTGAAATACGAATTAAAACACTGAAAAGGAAAGATATAATTATTTTTTCAGTTAAAAAAAGAGCTCGAAAAAAAATTGCAAAGATGAATCTTTCCAAACCAAAAAAAGAAGATGCACGATCCTTTTTCTTTCTACTGGTCGAATTCTTTTAGTTCAGTTGAAAAGAAAATTAACTTTCTTCTGTTGAAACGTATCAGTAACTCTCTAGAAATAGAAAATTCCAGAAATTTTTTAAAGAATTCGTGAACGCTTTTCAAATCTTCAGGGCAGCAAATTATTCTTACCAGGCCTATCCAGAGAAGTTCAGCGTCATTTCTATCCAGGGGAGGGGGAATTTCTAGAAATTCAACCAAATAAAAAAAGTTCTTGAGACAGTGCATCATTTTTATTTTAAAAACAAATGTTGCATGAAACTTGAAACTCGTATCGATGGATAACGAAATATTTGCGATTTAGAATAAGGACTTACCAACCGATTAACAACTTGAGTTTGGACTGAATCCAAATGTGCTTTTTTTTAAATATGTCTCGGCAAGAATGGAACATATTTGATGGAAATTTATTTCCAGGGCTAACAAATAATATTTCAAACAAACACAAGACACGACCCTGATTAGTATTTCCGAATCATAAACAAGGGGACTTGGCACCCCCAAATTTTTTTTCTATAGTTTTGATCAAACTTATTCAATTTTGTAGAAGACAGATGTAAACTGTGCAGAAACTGAAATTTCTGAAATATTTTTCATTTTGAAAAATAACAAATTTAAAAATTTTAATTTTTAAAAAAATTAACCCTTTTTTAAAATGCTTCTTCTCATATAATTTTTAATATTTTTTCTCCAAATTTTTTGAAAGGGACCTCTCAATGTACTTAACAGAAATAGGGATCGGACTTTTGATATCTACATTAGTTTCAGAGAAAAAAATTTTGTTCAAAATTTTTGGATAGATTTGGCAGCAAAGGGGAGATGTGACATTTGACATACATGAAACATAACTCGTTTTTTACATTTACTGATTCAATTGGAGTTTCTGTCAAACTATAAATAAATCTTACGAAAAATAAAAGCGAAACGAAGTGATCATGAAAAAAGGAAAACAATTACTTTTATATTTATTTATTTGTGGAATTATCATATGAGAGAATCAATCTATATTGGGAAAATGGTCATTAATGTATTAATACTAAAGTTCATTTATTTCTATTTAAAATGAGTTTGGTTATATAATTAAATATTGCATGATGCCAGTCAATTTTATTTTGTTTCATTTGAGAATTATTCGTTAATTTTTCTTAAACGAAGTATTGAAAAAGAAAGAATTTTAAGCATAAAAAAGATGACTTCTAGATTTTCATAAATTTGACGAGCTGCACATTTACCAGTTTCGGAATTGCGTCCTTCTGTCTGTTTATCCTTGTGTATATGAATAGTATATTTTAAAATACTTATGGTCGGAACAACAATTTAAAGGAATGGAATTTGCCTCTTTCATTGAATTTGTCTGTTCCAATGAATGGAATATTCCTGTTCCAAATTTTTGACTAAATTTGTTAACGGGAAAAGGATTTTTTAGCACATGCTAGATTTTCTTCACTACTATATCAACACACGAAAATTAGCCATATTTGCACAGAGTTTTAATTTGCCTGTTCCCAGTCTCGTTGAATGAAAATAATATACACATTTTAAATTATTTCATTTATTTGTCTGCACTTTACCATCTACAATGAATTAAAATATCACATTGATTTCTAATTATTGCATTTATTTGTCTACGTATTGTTACTCAAAGCAAAGAAAAATATTGTACAATTTTTAAGAAAATTAATTATTTATTTACTTGCGCGCTGCTACTCGGTCTAGTGAAAAGTGATACATTTATTTGTGTGCAACTTTTTTGTGGACAGAATAAAAACTGCTTAATCCTAGAATGTTGTATTCTTACACTTAATTCATCGAAGTTTTCTGAAAATGTTTAACTTTAGTCTGCATAAAGAGAAGATAATATGTTTTATTATTCATTTCACTGCAAACATTATATTAATTACAAAATAAAATGCATTTCGAATAGTTAAAAAAATACGCAAGAGAGTAATAAAATAATATTACTTCTTTGTAAAAGTGAAACTCTGAGTGGTAAGGTTTTCACATTTTATTTTTAATGACAAAATGTATGTGTTAGAACGTGGCTTGCTTTAAAATATTGTAATTAAGATCTGATTTTTCCTACAGTCGCTGAAAAAGTTATGACAGTTGTAGAAACTCTAGCTGAGAAAAGTTTTCCTTTCGAAATTGCTGTTTGATTGACATTAAAAATAAAAATAATATATAAAATGTTTTTCTACATGTGTATTTTGATCTTTAATTGCTTGATTGTAATTCAAGCTCAAAACTTTTTGAAATTTTACATTAAATTATGTCGACTTCCCAAAGTATTTTTGGTGTTTTTTGTTTCAACTTTTTCAAAAAATTTTATATCTGTTTGTAATAAAATATTGTTTAGGTTTTATTTCCATCAAGGTATTATCCAAGTAATTCTACAATTTAATCTTCAGTATTTCTTAAATCAAACTGATTAAATTTACGTCTTCATTCGAGAAATCTGATTGAAAAATCTTTTACAACCTTTTGTCTTCTCACTATTTTGAAGCTTGGAAGAATGTAAATTGAATAAAAATGGAATAGAAAACAAATCTTTTGCTCTGAACTCGACATGTAAAACAAAGGCAAAAAGAATTTAGCAAAAAAAAAATATTTAAAGACGCACTTTTATAGTAGATTTTTTTATTTGATTATTTTCTACTTTTTAATCTTTAATTTATTATTCATTAATGTAAATACTATGGAATCTTTAAATATATTTTTTCTCAAATTCACTACGAGGTGGCTCCGGTCATATGGCATTAAATTTAATTAAATTGATCTATTAATTGATAATTAAGTTCTAAAAATATTAAATAATTTATTCTCATACAAAACACAAAAGTGAACAACACGAGAAAGGAAGTGGAAAATCGAATATAAGATTCCATCTATACAAATATGAACGAAGTCAAATTAAATAAAATAGTGTGAGAAGCAATTTCATGGCACTGGTTTGGAATATGAGGCTTTCCATTTTAGAAATGTTTATAAGACAATTTTTTCTATTAAACATAGCCACTCACGTCAAAGCGAGAACGGGATAATTATGCTTGATAAGAACTCAGATTATTGTTTTTCCTTTAATTTATCACATAAAACATAGAGTTCTTGTGAATGAGCCGGATTTTGTCAGCGCAGGAAAAAATAATCTCTTCTTTACTACTAGTAATTCATAAAATATTTTGTTTAGAAATGTCTGTTTTAACCAGACTAAATTGAAATTTAATTTATTTGGCGATTTAATTGGATGTTATTATACAATAAATATCAATTCTAAAATATACATCTTGCGAAATACTATTTTCGCAAAACATCACAAAAAAATTTCTACTTCATTTAAAAAAAATTTAAAACTAATATTTAATTTATTACTAAATTATTAAATTAATAATTAGTTAATTAAATTACTAAAACTGATAGTTGGAGTAACTTTGAACGGGAAACTACATTAACGTACGCGTATCTTTGAATGGTGAATTCGAACTCCATGAAACAGAAGTTGCCCCCCAATTGCATAACTTGCGTTCGATTTCCGAAAAAAATCAAAATAAAATATTTTGAATTTTTTTTCAAATTTACGTATTTATAACGGCTACTTTAATCAGTAGTGTTTTTTATGATTTATTGTGAATTTTTAATCTACAATTGAGATATTTATTAAAAATGTTACATTAATTTTGGGTATACTAGGATATATATATATATAACTAATACAACTCGGGGTACTTTATTCAAAAAATGTGATATTTATTTGAAATGTGTATTTTAATCAAATTGTGTTCTGTTAAGTTATTTCTAATACTTTAAACACAATAGAAAAAAGGCAAAAGAAGGCTTTGAGGCGATATTTTGATGCTGTTAACTTCGCTAGAAATCGATGTACTAATTTTCTTTGACAGGAACCTTTGAAAAACTACAAATTGGTGTTAAAATGAGATTGATAAAGTCAAAAACTGAAAATTGAAGCCAAAATATTCTCTACAAAATAACAAATGCACCTTCTAGGAAAACTGTTTTAATTTTACAGCGGAAAACACCCGATTTTTTTAAATGGTTGTTTTTTAATACTTTAGGGCTGGTGAGGCAGGTCTTAACGTTATCCGATTAAGCTGAAACTTTGATAGTTTCATTTTTTAAAACTAATTTACAATTTTGGGGGATTCTCTTGAAGATACGACAAAAAAATCCTCTTATGTGTTGCGACCACCCTAGCGTTCACTCAGATTCCAGTTAAATACTTATCAGATAGTTATTTTCAAGTGCCTGTAATTCCCATGTGTGACAATGAACCCCCATGGATAACAAAAATGCGAAATTGGTATAAAAAATTACAAAAGTGTGGTTAAAATTTTGTCTCCACGTGTTTCAAATAAACATATTACGAACCTATAGTCTGTAATTTGTTTCCTCACCAAATCAAAAGATTATTCTTAGAACAGACAAAAAAGCTTTCATATAATATTGTCTGCCAAATTTTTCCAATACCATCCAGCTGTTTCCAGCAACTCCCTGATTTCTGTCACTTTCTTGTTGCAAAGTCGCACGTTTAGGTCATTTCAGTGACAGGCTGCTCAGAAATTGAAATTGCGAATGTTGCAGCTTCTTTTTACGAATGTGACAATGACACTTATCAAATGCCTGCAACCCGAACATAATAATAATAACATAAATAGAATGGAAAGGAAACTAACACGACATAGAATTGTATCAAGTCAGAGCGTTATATGCGTTTTCCTCCTCGAAAGATTGTATGTTATTTTTTACCTTATTTTTCTCTCGATTTGAGAATTTAACTATAATTTCGCAATAAACTCCTATTTGTCTAACAGCATTTTATTAGAGTATAATAACTAGTTTGAGTTTACGAAATTGTCCCATATATTATATACGGTATAGCGTCGTTTATATGTCTTTCAAAGAACTGATGTGAAACGACGTATAAATGAAAAGGCGTATAATCGAAGTTTTAATAACCAACTTTGCTTATTACAAACTCAATTCTACTAATGCAAATTCATTTAAAAGCAATAAAATTTCTATAAGATAATACAAATATATTACTACATATGTCGAAAACAATCATTAGAATTTAAAATTAAACGTTTATATAAAAGTGTGAAAAATCGTACCTTTATTGAATTTCATGACTACTAATTATGCATTTCTTAATTGATACGATTTCTGGGTATGCAGGTAGGCATTTAATTAAAAAAATCTTTGCTAAGAAATCTTTAATTAAAAAGAGTTTAAATGACAGGAACGGAGAACTATGACTAAAGCAGAAAATTTGCAAATTTTAGAAAGGGGGAAAAAGACGCATAAGAGAAGCTTTGAAACTTTTGTGTCCTATAAACGAAATATTTTATCATTACAATGCTTATGAGTGAATCGGGACTGTGGTGAAACGACTTATAAATGCAAACGACGCATAAATGAGAAACGTATAAACGGTGCTTTGCTGTATACTGTGCAAAATCGCACTGATCCATTAGACTCCTAATTATGCAGTCTAATGTAGCAAAAGATAAGACAGGCAACAAAAAAACAGGATAGACCTCAGTTCTTAAATACCCGCTCCATACCCCAATCATACCATTAACCCTTTGAGGTGGTATTAAATTTATACATAGATGTCGTCGGAATTAATTTCCGTTGAATAAGCAGTAATACATAATATACAAGATTATGAAAGAAAACAAAATTTATTAATTCATTTTTACACTTTAGATATATGTAGCACAATAATATGTTTTAATTTTATGCAAAAATCACATTTTATGGTTCTCCATCGTGTGGTATCTTTCAAAGCAGTCTCCAATATGAAGCCCTAGTTTTCGAGAACATATGTTGTAAAAATAATGAGTTTGGCGTCTTCCGCCTTCAATATGCTACTTTCAATTTCACGGTACATTTCATTCGGTAGCTTTCCTTTCGCCATTTTAAGAGGCGAAAAAGCGTAATTACACTTAAACGCAATTTAAATATTATTTCTAATTCTATGTACCTCCGAAGCTTGCCGATCTACTGTAATGTAACATCAGTGTGGTTCTTTGCTGTGGTGGCTGAGAGTAGACATAAGCCAGCAAAGGGTTAATTCTTTCGCGTCCACTGGTTTCGCAGTGAAACCACACATATAACATTTTTTTTACTGCGCATAGACGAAACGTAGCGTAATTTTTCTTTCATAACTTAAGAGCCAGATATATAGGGAAACTTATATAAAAATTCCAGCTCAATACCATTACTATTCACAAGAAGTCGGCATTGCAAGAGCTAAATTGCTTTTGATCTCTAAGGGAAACAAAATGATGAGGGTTCTTGCACAAATTGATATTTTTTAAAACTGAATCTTCGAAAGTAATATTGAATTTTATGAAGATTGAATATCCTGAATACTCACGTATACGTATAAATTAAACACATAAATTAATTTGCATTTCGATGATAACTTATTCGGAGGAAAAATAGCCAGTTACCGCTCATTACTTTCACTATGAAACAACAAATGTTTTGAAAATAAAAAAAATACTAATTTTTTTCCTTTACATATTTATGATCAGCTACATGTTTAATATTCATTTTTAAAATAAATTTAGTAATTTTCAAAACGAAACATGTAGTGAACTTGAAACGGTCAAAGGTGTAGTAGGAGAGCAACAGCTTCTCATATTTCTCGTGATCACAGAAAGACACATTTCAATGCTTACTGCTTCCAAGAGCGATGAAATTTTATAAGAAAGTGTTCAGGGTAAGAAAATTTTGTCTTGTCATGACTGATTCATAAAGAAACCTGAGAAAGTACGTAAATCCTTTCTATAAATAAATCAATTGAAGTTTATATAATTTGACTATAGTATGTGTGATTTACAAAACTACCCTACAAATCATTACATTTTACGAAAAGTATAAATTATATGATATGGAGTCAATCAAAATCTTACTAATAATTATTGTCCATAAAGGTAATCTTTAATATTGAATTTTGTAACAAATCTCGAGATTCAAAACCACTGACGGAGTAGTTTAGTAGGTTTACTGCACGAACATACAAAAACTATGAAACCTTCGTATGTTTGAAACATAATTTAATCTAACAAGACTTAAAGAACCGAAAGGAAAATTGCCAAATATCGTAATATCTAATTAGTAAAGAGCAGTCCAACATCAACTCCACAGAACATAAAAAAAACCCTACTCATTATAAATCAGGGGTTAATGTTTTTGAAAGCACCAGTTTCAAAATTAGATGAAAATAGTAACAGTAATTGCTTTATTTCAAAAAATAAGACTCTTTTTTTTTCTTTCTTCTCCTTCTCAAGAAGCAAGGTCTGGTAAAAATAAAAAAACTGTCAAAAATGTTAATCTTAATAAAGACTAATATGTATAATTGGTCGTTCTTGTTTATTTGTTATATTCTTGATTTCATTTTTTAGGTCTCTGGTTAAGAATATAAAGCAGAACTCAACCGATAATTTGGAATTTCTTTTTATGCGTCTTCCATCGAAAAAAAAGGATAATTAGATTTTTGTAAATTAGGTGCGTGTTCGTTGGCCGTGAAATTTGTAACGTAATCTCTTGAAGGCATCACACCTTACTTTCGCAGTTCATTAATTAATTAACGGGCATTTTTTCTTGACAGAACAGGAGCTGATCACTTCGTGAATGGCCTTCTAAAATTTTTTATTCACGTGCTCTTTAACATTATGCAAGACAAAAAAAGTCCCTTTTACTTGCATTTTATTTTAAATCAAATTCAAAAAATTACTTTTATTGGCTATCTTATTCTGCCCTCGGTGGCAGCAGATGAAGAGCCCATCATATTTTCAGCTCACTTCGGAACGTTAATGATGTTAAGAAATTTTCAAACATTTTTTTTTCAGATAATCAACACGCTCGCGGACAGTAAACACTTTCATTAACAGAAAAAATAGACAAGTGATTTATTTTTACATTGAATTGAATTGAAAAATTGAATGCTATGTCGCGCATATCAGTTTGTATCGCAATGAAAATAAATGTTATAGATTCACTTCCGAGATTGGGATAAGCCCCGAAAATTATTTCAGAATCAAATCAATTGTCCGAAACCGGAGTAATAGGAAAAATGATTGGGCTAAGATTTTAAAAAGTTTAAATTGGGAATTTGGGAATAGGCTAATTCAGTGATGCACACACTAAGGTCACGGTGCCAGATGCAGACAACCCGCTTAGAAGTTTAGCACACCGAAATAGGATTAATCGAACAAATGATTGGGCTAACATTTAAAAAAAATTACTTAGGACTTTGAGAATAGGCTATTTCAGTGATGCACGCACTAAGATCACGGTGCCAGATGCAACCTGCTAAGAGGTTTTGCAGATTTTAAAATGATAGTGTTAACATTTTATAATTTTAGAAATACTATATTTATAGCAAAAAGTTACATTTATGGAAAATATACCTTTTAGAAATAAAGTCACAGCTTCATTCATAGCATCGGTATTAAAATTTTTTTAAACAATATATTTTCCATTGAGTCCTTATTGAGTTTTATAAAAATTATATTGATCCACTCCTAAAAATGTTTGCCTATCTATGGAGTAATTGGGAAGATAAATATGGTAAAGAAATTAGAAATGAAGAAGCAGAAAAAAGTAATTAGTAGCTGATCTTCCTAATACTAATTAGCTGAAGAGCCGTCCTTCGTGTATAATTTAATTTTAGGTAACGTATAAGTGTACAGAAAATCGATAATATAAATTAAAATTCTTAATTTCTCATTACATTTTACAAATTACAGGGATATAAAACGCGTTATTTTGTACAATTTTAAGCGTTATGAATTACTAAAAACAGTTAGATCTGTATTGATTTGAAATAACTTTAACTGTATGGGTTGCACAACTGTAAACTTCAGAAAAATTTGCCAACAGATCCTTCCTTTCGGATATACGTTTATTAACTATATGTATCTATAGATAAGCAGTACAAAAAATTTGGAAATAAACATATTCAAGTAACATTTTATCTTCTTATTAATAATAAATATTCCATTTCCCTTTGTTTTTCCCTGATTTCCCAGGCACTTGGGGACACGAGAAAATTTTTCGTCATTGTTGTGGTTACGGAATATGATAATATGACTACTGTTCGGAGCTACGTTCACAAAAGACAGGCATCCGACATAAAAAGATTTATATTATACAATTAACAAAAATTCAGTTTTGATAATTTTTTGAATATTTCTTAAACATGTGAACAATGGAATCAGAAGAAAATAAAAAGAAAATTCTCTGTGTAATGATTCCTTAAATTTTCCTAAAATTTTAATGATATGTTTTAAAAATAATAATAATTTTCAGTGAAATAAAAAAATAAATAAATCATATTCGAACATAGCACATTTTTTTACATCTTTTCTGTTTTATCCTTTAAAACGATAAAATACGAGTAGAAAAACAACGAAAATATTTTATACGACTTCGAGTTAGCAATGGAAAAGAAATAGTACCGAAAAAACAAAATAAGGGTATTAAATTTCTTAGATAAAAAGTGAAATGCAATAATTAGCTAATATTTCTAAATACTATTTCCACTCTAAAAGATTTCACTGCATGAAAAGGAAATGAGTACAAAATTGAAGGAATTGAAGGATTGAAAGATTACAAATAAGTCACGTTCGCCTAATTCAGTACATCTCTCAACACGAATTGCAAAAATGATTAATTTCATCACTCATTCGCTTCAGTAGTTGCCTTAGTTTCCTGAGGATGTAATTAAAGGAAAAATCTGAATGCGAGCAGATTTTTAAAAGTTACTTTTGAAAGAGCTCCGATTTGGGAATCAAAAATTTCCAGATTCACATTCAAATGTTTAAATGAGCATGGAAAGAAAAAAATGTAGTGTTGGTTTAATTATAAACCTCCGGCACTTTCTCCCTCAGTTATTATTGAAGTTAAGAAAACAGCATCATAATTAAGCCTTTTCAATTCGAAATCATGCATTCGAGAAAAATAAATTGCTATTTTTACCGTTGAATGGAAACAATCTTTTATACTTCAGTTGTTTTTAAACATTTCATTAAGTTGTAATTTTCATAAGAAATAATGAAGCAATATTTCTTGAAAACAAAGACAAAAAACATATAAAAAGTCATTTGACAAGTGTGTTAAAAGCGCCCTTTAGCAGTAAGACATTTCCAATGAATGTTGAAATTTAAGTTTCTACATGATACGAAAAATAAATCCTTCCAGGTTTCAGGAAAATAGTGAGTGTATAATACAAATCAACAGGAATATACAAGTTTATAAAAAATAATTTTTAGAAGAAAATTTTTAGTTCTGAGTTAAATATGAAAGATGATATTTCTCATACATTTTCCAAATATTTATGATTCATTAAAAACTCTCAGCTTAGAAAATGTCGATACACTTAAAAAATTTGTCATTCACTCTTACTTTTAAAATAAAGCTTTTTCAGCAAACAGTGCTGAGTCAAAATAAAAAAAACGTAACTCACAAAAATGCAAAGGATTTTCTTAATTAATGAAGCAAACAACGTATTCTGAATTAAAAACATTGATTGAAAGATCCTCGGTGTACCAATAAAAAAACTTTTAGGAATTAAACATTTCTTTTGTTCTATTTATCACTTTTTACTTTCTTCTAGGCAAAGTATACATGGACGAAGTATTGAAATTGTCAAAAAGAAATTTTAAAAAAGCTAATCTCGAAGTTTTTTATGAACTTTTAAGTTTGAGACTTTTTTGATTCTATAAAAAAAAGCCTGTGTTTTAATCTGTCGGTCAGTGTTTATAAATATGAAGTCAATCAAAGTGGCGGTTTATATTAAAAATGTGGAATTCTGGTAAGAATGGGTGGAGACACTGATACTATAATTCTTAATGAATAATTATGGGTATTTTATTGAATGATGTATTTATTGTTTTTAGTGCAATATATTGTTGTATTACATATATTTAATTTTAGCACTTTCCATATAGTGATGTTCCATATAGTTAGGGTTAGTGTATGATTTTTCTTTCTAAATTCTTTCATTTTAGGGTAAATTATCCTTCTATTCTTTCAACAACTTTAGTAACAGGGATGGTTTGTACAGCAAAATTGATTTAACCTGGCTAAAGCTTGTTCATAGCCAAGCAACTAACTTAATTGTTGAAAACTCCATATACTTGGATTGCCTTTTTCAATATTTTGGATAGCAACAGAGTTCTTTTACAAGTTAACATCTAAATGTTTAAACTTACCTTTTGTTCTTAGTATCTATAGTATTTTCAATTCAGATTTTGTATATATATATAATGTTTCCGTTGTTGTAGTCGTTAAATAAGGAACAGGTAGAGTCATTAACTAATTTTTATTTATTATCAAACTATTTAAGTCAATTTTAAGGAGAGTGGCTAACATACGTGCAACATAGTTTAGGTTTTCAAGTAACAAGCGAACAGAAAATCCCTGCATTTTCTCAGAGAGGGATTTAACATATATACACGTGATCAAAGTGAAGGGAATAATAGCTATTTTTAGTAAATTACGTAAGTGTTTTAGGGAAAAGTATGGCGGCAATAAGTCGCTGATTTCGCGATTTGTATAGGCGCGTGGAAGTAATTGGAATATTTTTTTAATAATAAATATCCCACAACGCGAGATTTAATATACCTCCAGCGCAGGAAATAAAACGAAACTGCAATTTAAGGAAAGCGATTTTGGAATATATTAATATTGTACTAAGATTTTAAAATATATAATATTAGAATTTGAAATAATATTAAGTGAGATTATTATATATATATATATCAATGTCATGAAAGTCAATCAATGTTGAAATTAAATGGAAAGACTGTAGTTTATCGGTAAAAGCGTATAGATGCTCATCAGGGTAAGTAAAATCTATACGAACCGCTAAAAAATTAGAGAAATCATAATGTTTTCTGCGAACAGTGCTAGCATAAAGCTAAAAACACTGTCCTTTACCCCGGACATTATGATAGATCCAGAATTCGAATGAAATACCAAATATTAGAAAGAATTTTACGAACCTAAGACTGAGGGATGCAGCCAACGGGAGACATGACAAAGGAATGAACCTAACGCGTCATGTAGGGTCCGGATGTTTACGAAACATCAAGTTACTTTCTTTTGCGCCAAACTTCTAAGGTTGGGGGAGTTTTGATTAAGATTAAGATACCGATGGAAACAAAGATGTGTTATGATTTATGTTGATTATGTTGCTTTTACAACTCTGTTATGATTGTTTCTTATTTGTTATATATATATAACACCATTTCACGTCCCCGTATCTAGAATCATTATAATTCTTGTAATTGGTTTAGATGGACATGAAGTGCAAGCATACATGAAAACAAAAGCAATTTAGCAATCTAAAGAAAAAGAAAAAAATTGAAATAAATTAAATAACTAAAACAAGAAAATTTAAATAATAACAGAAGTATCCATAGTATCGCTAGAAGAGTCTCTATCAGTAGAAGAGTCCATGGTATCACTAGAAAGACCTTCTTGATGTATTTTTAGTTGGCAGATCTGATTTTTAAGGATCTGGCCTGAAGAGCTGATT
>BGPR01010914.1:15610-45317 GCA_013235015.1 Araneus ventricosus | reverse complement strand
GTTTTGTCAGGAAAATCCGAACAAAATTTCTTCGAATACCTTATCTCTCGGTGGTTGTTTTTGTATAGGTTTGTTGAAATTTTTTCGTGGTTTATTTTGTTCTGTGTTTAGTCTGCAACATTGAGTTTATGATATACAGTGTGTCGGTAAAGCCATGGTGCACTTTTGACCGGTCACAGGAAAGCAACGAAACAAGATAGACAGGTGACATCTTCACGAAATAAAAGGAAAACTCTCCAGGTTCGCATACTTCTTCAGCGCAGTTCTATGTGGGCTCCATTTGTTGCCTTACACACATCTAAACGATAGTCCAGTTCTTCCCACACACGGGTAAGGACGTCTGGTGTAACAGAGTGAATAACGTCCGTTATTCTCTGTTTTAAATGATTAATGTCGTTGATGCGTTCACTGTACACATGTTGCTTCACATAATCCCACAAGTAAATGGGGTTATGTCTACGCTATGTATATGTCTTACGCCCACTAATGGCCTTATGTCCGGGGATCGTGGTGGCCATGCCATGACAGCACCCCTGCCTATCCACCGCTCGGGGAATGTTGTATCCAGAAACACACGAAAAATGTTGCCAATGTGTGGAAGAGCGCCGTCCTGTTGAAAGATAACACCTTCTGGAAATTGTGGAACTGCATACAATTGCAACATGTCAAGGTAGATGTTTAACGTCACAATCGGCTCCGTACGGTGCGTGGTGTTGCGTCATCACTGTTGCACTACAGACAATCTTTGGGATACTGTCCAATGTATCGCATGTTCCAACCTTTCGTTTCGTTTCTGTTCGCCACAACAAGCGTTCATAACTGCGCGATGACTTTATGAACACGCTGTATATCAAGTTTGTTTTGTGTATATGTGGTGTTTTTGTGAGAATGTTGATATTTTATTGTGAGTCTATTATACAGGGTGCCCACTAAGATCCCTTACCACTCTTTTAACTACCGAATGGCTACAGCTATCTTCATAACAGTGGTGTCTAGGCATGGTAAAGTGACTATACGCTACTGGATGAAGCCACTTACAGCGCCACCTGGTGGATAGCGGTAGAGTTAGCGTTATTATCTCTAAAACGGAAGGAGATAGAGAAAAAAAGTTAATTACAAAGTTGTAGATCATCGTAGATTTAGTACAAAAAGATACCTTACAAACGTAAATGCTTATTACAGAACGCTTTAAACACTTATTTGTTTGTTCGCGATTTCCTACACTGGTACGTGACAAAATATTCTTAGAAAGAAAAAGAAAAATTTATTATCACAAGATACCTTTCTTTTCGATGTTTGAACTTCTCTACATCGAAAATAACTAGATTGTGATAACTAGATGTTTTTTTCTTTCTAAGAATGTTTTATCACGTGTCAGTGTAGGATATCGGGAACAAACAAATGCGTGTTTATTTTACCAATACGTGTAATATTATCCGTCAAAGAAACTCATACCCGTGCTACCGCAACCAGCTTAATCCCCTGACTTTGTACCATATGACTATTTCCTTCTAACATGGGTGAAAAATTTGTCCAAAGGGCAAAGATTCTCATGTTCGAAGAAATGCTGTGCTGAAGGTACTGGAGGATTGAGCAAAGGTAGGCTGGCAATCAAAATTACATAATAATATGATTGATAGCCAGTTGCATAGGGTATCAACTTAGAAGGAAACACCAAATAAGCAATTTATATCTGTACTCCTTCTAAAATAATAAGTTCTCCAACTTTTTGGACGTAGTAGTAAATGGATGCATTATAAATATGATTTTCGTTTTAAAAACGAAACACATGAAAATATAAACTGTTTTTTTATTGTTTTTTTAACTCCAAATGAACTTCTGTTTCTAACACTAATTAATATAGGGGAGAGTGGGGTAAAACCGAGTACGCTTGATTCTGGAAATATTAGTTCTTCTTTCCAGAAGACCGATACTGAATTACACTCTACTAGTCAAGAAAAAGGAACAGTCACAGTGGCGTGTCGTAGCTGTTGAATTCACTGCTTCTGTGAAGGTGTATTCGTTTAAAGGCGTCAACTCTCTAATGTTCGTTTGATTTTAAACTATCCCTACTTAAAAATCATTGCACTTTTATAATCCATTTTTAATCCAGCATATTATACGTTTACTAAGGATTTATACCCTATCAAACAATAAGGATTTACTCCAATAATTGTACGGTTCTATTTTGTTTTTTATAAACTCTGCACTCAGGGTAAAACCGGGTACTCCAAGTGGCATAAGGCTAGGGCAATCAGTATTGATAATTCCTCCGATGAAGACACATAAAACCACATCACATGTTAATTGTTTACATTTTAATGATGTATTTTCTAATTTAAATAAAGGAAAAGGGTTAATCTAATATAAAAACTGTCTTAACTGCCCACGAAAGCTAGAGTGGCGCGGAGGAAGAAGACAACTGTTTTACATTTGCATTTTGTAACTAATATTTTTAATTTGTCATATATCTTACACATAAAATTCTTAAATTGTCCTTACAACTTTTCCACTGAAAATTGAGTTTTCCTAACTTCCCATAATGTTAACATGTGTGCTCGGTTTTACCCTACTAGTGGGTAAAACCGGGTAGTTTGACTTTTTTCATTTAAAAGTCATTGATTAGAAAATAATGAAACTGTGACTTTTCTGGAAAGATATATAAAATCGAATATTTCAATAAAATTTGACAAGCTCTTTGTCGAATATTTTTACTCCAGCAGTCGTCCTTCAAACCTTAGCTATCCGGTTTTACCCAACTTTTCCCTACGTTGAAAAAAATTGATCAGTTAGAAACTGTGTCACCGAAAACCATTTCATTGAATTAGTTAAAAACAAATCTTATTTCAGAACACAAAGAGAGATTTTCAAGAAAAGGAATATATTGTTACAAAGCTATAAAATTGTTTCCCTGAGATGCTAATCTTGGCGACACACTTGGCGAATTGGCGATAAATTTAGCGACCATTTTGGCGACTTTAGCCCTTTATAGTTCTCTGGTATAAATAGTTACCACCTACGAAAGATTTTTTCTCATGTCTTGCAACATTATTGTTAAATGATAAATAGTTTAATTGGATGCTTAACATTCCATTGAGATAAAATAATAACCTAGATAAACATTAATTTTATAGTTTAATCGTAATTAAATTCAAAAGTGGTAAGTATGCTTACCAATGCCCGTTCACGGCTTGAGTGTTTTCATAAGGAAATCATGTTACAGCATATGTCATTAAAATTTTAACTCACGGAAATTTTTCAGAAGTAAAACGAAGTCGTATTTTGTTCTTTATATCTAACACATTCTTATATTTAAATATCAGCATTTGTTACTGAATTTATTTAATTTAAATTCAACTTTCATTTTTAAAATTCAACAAAAACTGTTGATGCAGGAGGAGTTTCTATAAATTCGAGATCTTCCTGTTAATGATCTTATGCATATTTTGATTTAAATTTTGGTGTGTTCATTATTTAAATTCCCTAGTTTATGAGTTTTTAGTTTCTTTATCAGCACAAAATGTGGTTAAGATATTATTAGTAAAATTGTGTTAGGTTGAAACAGTTTTATTTTTATGCAATGTAGCGCTCCTCCTAGCCGTCCCAACAGATACAAAATGAACTTCAAAATTTAATTTAATTAATTATTTAATTTCAATTCGAATAAATTACATGGGTTTTTACTGACAAATTTACAGAAAGATGTTTTAAATTACCTAAATTAAGTGGTAAATATACTTACCAGTGAACATTCTAAGATATTTTTACCCTTCATGCTCAGTGGTAAGTATGCTTACCACTTTCAGTTTCCCCTGAATGATCTCTGGTAAGTATATTTACCACCCCCTATTTCATAAATTATTTGTTAAATCAGCAAACGTGTGATGTTTTTGTATTTACAACATCAGTTTAACATAATATAACCCCCAAAAAAATTATTTCGAGATGCCCCGGAGTTATGTCCTATAAAGGGTTAGCGACAAAAGGAATTTTCTAGAAGGACCTCAAATTTTCTACCTATTTCTACTGGTTTCATGAACTTTTTAGAGATTACGTCACTTCCTACATAATGAAGTCACTACCTGTTGAAAAGTATAAAGGCAAGCTCTCAAGCCAAGAAGAGTCAGTTGGAATTTGATCAGCAAGCAAGCTGGTGAGTTAAGAAGAAACCTTTGAGCGTTGTGTTGAGATTTATTGGTAGTCTCTGTTGTGAATTTTTACTAGTGCTGTGTTAATACTTGTGCTACGTTTCTTTGCTTGGGAATATTTGTAAAATAAAGAGCTTTATTTTTTAATCCTTCTTATTGGATTGCATTCACGTGCGCCCACGGGACGATTTTGTCACAAAGTATAGCTTGCATTAAATAAATGTTAAAACAAAATATTTGTTTGTCTTCTTATACTTCATAATTTTTTTTAAATACAGCTTTTGGAAAAACTCCAAATATGAGAATATTAGTTTTGGCAATCCTAACATTATTCCAGGAATTGAAACTCTGTTAAATAAAGTGATCTAACATTTGTTTTGTCCATTTAAGAGTATACACTCGATAAAACTTTATGAGTTTCATTAAAACTATGGAGGATGTAAGAAAATGAATTGATTTCCTGAGGAAAAACATGCATAATATATTAATTGTATTTATATTCTGTAAACAACAATTTTTGTTTGCTTATGAGAACAAAGAAGAAAATTTTTGTAACTATGAGTTTTGGATTAGAAATTCAAATTGTGTTAATAAATGTTAATCCCTGTTTTTGAAAACTTTTCGTAGCAAAGTATTGTACATATATTTAGAATTATATAATACAGCAGAGCCTTAGTATTTTATTTTTTGCTGTTTAATATATATTATAGATCAAATATAATATTCTATTGTTTTAGAATACAAAAGGAAAATACTGAATCTTTAATTTTTCAAATTAAGGAATATTTTATGCTATACTTACAAAATCATTTAAAAATCTGAAATAGCTTGCTCGTATTTCTAAAGATTTTTGGACAGACATATTACCGTTCTGAAGAATCCTCTTCATACTACCAAAATAACACAGAAGTCAAACATAATAATCATAATTATGAAGCAAAGTAACTCAGGTCGGTTTCAATTATTTTAAAACGACTTACTTTTCACCAGCAAAATCTAAGATGTCATTTATTTTGTAAATCATTATTAGAAAATATAAATTTATATTGTTTCATTTACTTCATCTCGAAAAAATTAAGGGGATTTTTTGAAGATTTATTGTGAAAGCAGTGAAATTTTCCATATAAAATGAAATAAATTAAATTTAAATAGAAGCATTTAATATGCTTGTGCATTTCGAATAAGAATTATTAATATTTTTCTTTATGATTGAAAGCCATAAAAGCATAACATCTCTACCAAATTCAAATATTTATACTATACAGGGTGCCCAAAAAATTATCACTATACAGGGTACCCACTCAAATAAAGACCCCCCCCCTAATTTCAGAACGACGGCAGCTTTAGTCATGAAAGTAGTGTCTAGGTATACAAAAACGTCTATGCGCTACGCAATGGGTCCACTTACAGAACCATCTGGGGACAAACCGGTCATAATCGGGTCAAAAATAACCGGTCATAACCGGTACAAAAAATAACCGGTCATAACCGGGACAAAAATAACCAGTCATAACCGGGACAAAAAAACCGGCCATAACCGGGTCAAAAATTACCTGTTATAAGCGGGACAAAAATTAACCGAAGAAACCGGTTAACCGAAAAAAAAACGGTTTTCGGTTAAAACCGGTAGGCTTTTGCCAGAGGAAATATTTTCTATACATAAAATCCATTTATCTCTGAGACGTTGGCTCTGATTCGTAAGGAAAAATTCCACACATTCCTCAGGCAAAGGCGTTAAGCATTGGTTGCTTTTCTTCCTTTCAACAACGCATTAATATTATAAGGCAAGAAAATAATATCTTTATGCCTTGTTATAAGACGCACTTCCAGTGATTGCAGAAGACTTATAAAAATAGAAAAAACGCACCAAAGAAATCTGAGGAATAAGATATCTGAAGGAGAGGTTTTATCCCACCTGATCAGAAAAGCCGGGACATATTAGAAGAAGGAAAAGCTTAACGAGAGGAAATACTTTCTGAAAAGCAATCCTATTTTTACAAATGCATAGAAATATACACGGAAATAAAGAATTTTGTGTTATATGTTTTATACACGTCTGTTTCAAAGTTTGTACAGAAAATGATCTTTTGAAATTTAGCAGAATGGAATTGGTGATGAAAACGACACTTACTTTTCCAACCTGAGATCTCAGAAATTCATTTTCCAGGCAAAGCTGTGCCTTCTAGTTTTTTTAATGAATTAGATTACGAAATCGTCTAACTAATTTTCTGCTTTTGGAGGTAGTCTTCTTATATAACTTATATTCGATATTTTTTTAAATCTCCTATTAAATGATTTGTGAAATAATAGAAATATTTATGCATTTAAATTTGGAATTAAAACTTTAGGATAAGAGAGATTTTTTTTTACTACATGGCATAAGTTCGAAGTATAGGGAAAGGTGAAACAGCAAAATTTAATAATTTTAATTAATAAATATAGTAAAATAGTTTTTAAAAACACACTTTTATTAATAAACTTAAAAGTAAATTTATTCATTCTACTTATTTTCTACCTCACAGTATTAGTTAATGCAACTGGAAATGCACTTATTCACTAATTAATTAGTTTGTAAATCGTTATATGTTGCCTGGGTAGTCTCTTATTATTTCCTTCTTCCTCCTTACTTTCTTATTTCCATATTTTGTTTTCAAATTATAAGTTTCTATTTTTTTTTGGGGGGGGAGGGGCATTCAATAAAGTTTCACGAGTCCACATCCTACCGACAGGGAAATGTTGTGGCTCCTAGTTCGTGGATATTTGTGTCAATACAGTATCTCAGCCGATGTGCAAGATGACTGATTCACAACCACAGAACCATTTTGCCATCCGCAAGTATAATCCTGTTTTCAATAGTTTTGAAATTAGCTATTGGACAACAATTAGAGTGGATAGCCTGTATACAAAGCGGTATGCGTGTTGATAAAGTATCTAGACCAATATGTCAGATGATTGATTCACTACAACAGAAACATTTTTCCATCAGGAAGTATAATCCTGTTCTTAGTAGTTTTGAAATTAGATGCTGGACAACAATTAGAGCGGAAAGCCTGTACACAAAGCGGTATGCGTGTTGATAAAGTATCTAGACCAATATGTCAGATGATTGATTCACTTCAACAGAAACATTTTTCCATCCGGAAGTATAATCCTGTTCTTAGTAGTTTTGAAATTAGATGCTGGACAACACTTAGAGTGGAAATCCTGTATACAAAGCGGTATGCGTGTTGATAAAGTATCTAGACCAATATGTCAGATGATTGATTCACTACAACAGAAACATTTTTCCATCCGGAAGTATAATCCTGTTCTTAATACTTTTGAAATTAGATGCTGGACAACAATTAGAGTGAAAAGCCTGTATACAAAGCGGTATGCGTGTTGATAAAGTATCTAGACCAATATGTCAGATGATTAATTCACTACAACAGAAACATTTTTCCATCCGGAAGTATAATCCTGTTCTTAATACTTTTGAAATTAGATGCTGGACAACAATTAGAGTGGAAAGCCTGTATACAAAGCGGTATGCGTGTTGATAAAGTATCTAGACCAATATATCAGATGATTGATTCACTACCACAGAACTATTTTTCCATCTGGAAGCATTATCCTTTTTTAATATGGACTACAATTAGAGTGGAAACCCTATATATAAAGTAAAACATTGTTTCTGCTTTCTAAGCATTGAATACATTTAAACTCATTTTTTTATTTAATACTCATCCCTTTCTCGGGAGATTTAAAATTCATCTTCATTGTGCGAGTCCCACTCAGTTTTTGGCAATGTTTTTTTCTTCCAATTCTTGCACAAAAGGAACGTTGGACAAATGAAAATGAGTGGATGGAATTCTACCAAGCGAATCCTGTACAGCTCTCTTGGGAATGGCAACAGTTTGAATCGTTTGCTGTTTTGTGTTGTGGAGAAAAACGTTTGCTCGCTTTACAAATTTTTTTATACAAAATGAATTTTCACAGTTTAACGCTCCGACAAGTTAGCTCTTTTGATGTTTCTTTTTCCGTTATTTTAAATGTTTTTTATTTATATTATTTTATTTTTGCAATGTTTGAGTTTTCTAAGTGTTTGTGTTAAGTCGACGTTTTGTTTCGTTAGAAGTCATTTGGACATGATTTGTTGACTAGATTATAAAGTTTCATTTGTGCATTTAAAACTCAGAGTTGAAATCCAGTTCGAATTTACAAGCATTCTCGGAAAGAAAATTAGAATCGTAGCCATTACATACGTGTGGTCTAAGAGTAAATTATTTTTAATTAATTAAAATTATTCTTGTCTGAAAAATTATACATTAATAATAATTCTAAGTGCTGTTTGACATCGACGTTTTGTTTTCCCAGAAGTCATTTTCACATGATTTGTTGATTTGATTAGAATTTTTCATTTGTGTATTTAAAATCTAGAGTTTAAATCCAGTTCGAATTTCCTAGACTAATTTCCTAATTATGACTGAAATTGTAATAATCATTTATGTGTTCTCCTATATTTTCGTTATTTTCACTATTCACTTAATGAATAACTCAACAAATTCTAATACAAAGAAGAAATATATTAATACCATAGATTCTAATTATCAATGAAATCTTAATAATCATTTATGTGTTCTCCTATATTTTTGCTATTTCCGTAATTCACTTAATAAATAACTCAATAAATTCTAATACGTCCATGAAATATATAAATACCATACATTTATATAGTATGTTTTATAACATTCTATTTCCTGACTGAAATCCCATTCAATAAACTCTTCCTCAGACGAACTTTTTTTCCAGACGTCATATTCATCCATTTCTGTGACGCAGCGTTCATTGTACAGACGGATACCACTCCTTACCTGGGCAAAGGAGTGAAGCATTCGTGATTTTCTTCTTTTTCAGCAATCGCATTAATATTAGACGGCAACAAAATAATCTCTTAATACCGTGTCATAAGACGCACTTCCATTGATTGCGGAAACCTTAAAAAAAGAGAAAACGCGCCTAACAAATCTCCCGAAGGCGACATCAGAGGGAGAGGTTTTATCCCGGCTGAGATCGAGTTGCAGAACTAATCCGGGACATATTAGAAGGATGGAAAGGAACTACAACTTTATCAGAAGTAACACGTTGTGGAAATCAATCCTATTTTTACCAATTCACGAAAATATATCCCTTTTGAATGAATTTTGTCTAGTTGTTGTGATAATTTGTTTGAATAAGTCTTGTTTTTGAAATATCATGAAATGGAACTTCCGTAGTATATCTTTTGATTATAATTGTAGCAAGAGCATAAAATATAATTCTCTCTTCATTTAACCCTTTGGGGCACGAAAGATAATAAGATGCATAATTATACACGTGTGAGTGCAAGGATTGATGTAGCTCTTTAGGAAGTTGAAAAATATTATTATAAATTTGTTTCATTTCCTAAAAATTAATCTGTGCGTTTTTGCTATTATTTGGTTTTTATAATAAGCACTATTCAGCAAGAATGCGCAAAAGCTGCATCTTTCAGAGTGGTTCCGGAAATAACCCACCATGCTTCAAAGTATTAAACATTTTTCCATTATAAATTAATTTTAGGTTTTATCTCTGCTAAGATCGAGTTGCCGAGCTAATCCGGGACATATTAGAAGGATGGAAAGGAATTCCAAATTTCTCAGAGGTAATTCGTTGTGGAAATCAACCTTTTCAATGATAAGAATTAATTTATAGAAGAAATTCTTTTGTGGAGTCATATTTTTACCAATTCACGAAAATATTTCCTTTATGAGTGAATTTTGCCTAATTATGATAATTTATTTGGCTAAGCCGTGTTATCGAAATATCATGAAATGGAACTTCAATAGTATATTGTTACAAAAATCTTTTTGCGTGTGGATGGTGTAAACAGTCCAACACGCAGGATAATGGAAAATGAAGGTTTATTCACAAATGTGCAGGAAGACACGTAGCACAGTTAACAGGAAACAATAGATCTCGCACAGATTATCAACGTAAATAGACAGCAATTCACAGGTAATAACAGTTCAACACTCTGAGATTTAACAACACAAACAGTCAGCGAATCACTAATAACGACAATAACAGCACTTTCAATAGCGCTCAGTTCACCGAATTCCTAGCTCGCACTTCAGACGAAACTCCAAAATCGTTCCAGTGGATCAACACACCCCTCTCAGATAGAAGTGCGGCCCTTATATACTTTCACTGACAGGCTGTGACGCCACATGGAGTTTTCTCGCACGTTCGAGCGTATTTTCTTTCCTAATAGAGATATCGAGAAAAGGGTCGCATTTTCTGGAATCATCGATTTGTCGCCAAGGTCGCCAAATTTGTCACCCAGTCTCCAAAATGGTCGAAAAGTTCGTCTTCAAGGTCAGGTTCCCGGAATGGCGGCTGCCCGTCACTCCATGCTAACCCTTGTAAAACTCCCTCCCCAACTCTAATAGTAGCGAGGCAGGAAAGCGACATTACATCTTTGTAACAATATTTATTGATTCAAGTGGCATAAAATGAAAGTCTAGCTTCATTTAAAGCGTTTTTCCTGCTAAAAATTAATTCCTATCTTGAACAGTTTAGAAACTGTCTATTGGGCCACGATTAGAGTGTATTTATTTTGGTTTGCTTAGAAGCAGAAAACTATTGTTACAAAACTGAATGAAAGCTTTTGTTTGTTCTCAAATTTTAATAACATTTTTGTTAGTGATCAAATTATTTTCGTTCCTCCACATTTCCGGAGAAATTACTTGATAAATTTAAATAACGCTAGTACAGATATCAGAACTACATATTTAAACCATGTACCTTCCATTACTCTATTCATTTTTCAGATCTCACCCAATTAACGGTTCAGCATTCCTGAGATAAACTTCTTTTTCCAAACGTCATATCCATCCATCTCTGTGTCACAGTCGCTCATTCCAGCAGATACATTCCATTCCTTACCCGGCAAAGGGGTGAAGAAATAACAATTTTCTTCCTTTTCAGCATCGCATTATTATTAGTTGGGTAGAAAATAACATCTTAATGCCATGTCACTCGACACACTTCCAGCGATAGCAGTAACCTTAAAAAATCCCAGAAACTAACAAATCGCCCAAAGATTATATCTGAGGGAAAGGCATTATCCCGCGTGAGATCTAGTTGAGGAGCTAATCCGTGACATATTAGATGGAGAGAAAGAAGTTTCACTGTTATCAGAAGTAATTCTTCTTTTTATTGCCCACCCCGACCCTGCTTACCAAAAGGGTGTAAAGCATGTCACGAATCGGCGGGAAGAAAAATTTCCAATACAAATATTAGTGTAATACAATAAAATACAATATAATACTAAAAATTAGGTATTACGATGCAAAACAATATAAGAAAAAAATGAAATAAAAGTAATAGAATATAATATACAAATGCCAATATAAATACAATAAAATACAAACAACAAACATAAAAATTGCAAACAAGATAATATATAAATACAAATATATATAATAAATAAAGAAGCATACATAAAATAAGCAAAAAATGAAAATTAATAAAATCTAATAAATAGTAAATTAAATTTAAAAAAAGAATGAAACAAGAAGATCCCTTAAGAAAAAAAGAAGAAAACCCGAATTCTGAAATAAGAAAAGATGAAATAAAAGTAGTAGAATATAAAATACAAACGCCAATATAAATACAATAAAGTACAAACAACAAAAATAAAAAATTACAAACAAAAATTATATATCACATACAAATATATATAATAAATAAAGAAGCATTCATAAAATAAGCAAAAAATAAAAACTAATAAAATCTTATAAATAGTAAATGAAACTTTAAAAAAGAAAGAAACAAGAAGATCCCTTAAGAAAAAAAAGAAAACCCGAATTCTGGGATAAGAAAAGATGAAATAAAAGTTATAGAATATAAAATACAAATGCCAATATAAATACAATAAAATACAAAAAACAAACATAAAAAAATTGCAAACAAAATAATATATAAATACAAATATATATATAATAAAAGTACAGTAATAATAAAAGTAAATATATATATATATATATATATATAACGTACATAAAATAAGCAAAAAATTCAAACTAATAAATAGTAAATAAAACTTTAAAAAAGAAAGAAACAAGAATAAAAGAAGAAAACTCGAATTCTGAGGTACAATTTGGAAAGGAGAGACAGAAAAAAAATTTAAAAAAATGAAAAAGAAAAGAAACAGTAATTATTTAAATGATAAGAATTAATTTACAGAAGAAATTCTTTTGTGGAGTCCTATTTTTACAAATTCACAAAAACATGTCTTTTATAAGGGAATTTTGGTAAGTTCTTGTGGTAATTTGTTTATCTAAGCTGTGTTATCGAACTGCCACAAAATGGAACTTCTGTAGTGCATTTATTGATTCAAATAACATAAAATATAGTTCTCCACGTCAAGTAAACTTTTTTTCAACTGGAAATACATACCTGTCTGTAACAATTTAGACATTGGCTATTGGATTACTATTAGAGTATGTTTATTCTGGTTTGCTGAAGAGCGAAAAATTATTCTGCAAAAATACTGAATAAAAGTTTCAATTTTCACACAGGTTTTAAAAATTAATTTATTTTAATCAAAATTATTTTTTTATCTCCACATTGCCCAAACTTCTATTTCAATAAATTAAAATAACACGAATACTGAAATACAAACTACAATTTTATATCATATAGCTTCCAATAATCTATATTGTATAACAAATTATTCTATTCTAATATATTATATACCAATTATACTCATATATATACCGATATATTATTTTATATACCAATTATACTAATATATATACCGATATATTATTTTATATACCAATTATACTAATATATATACCGATATATTATTTTATATACCAATTATATTGTATATTATATTATATACCAATTATACAAATATTATGTTATACCGATATATTATTTAAAATTTAATTACGTTCCTGGAGTAATGGCATATGTACACATGGATTACACATTCAAGAGATTTGCATAAGTTGTGGTTGAGATCGCGAGAGTCAAAATGTTCGTAACTGGACTTAATCGCAGTTATCAGGGTGAGTCACTCGTAAACAATCGATAGGCAATCGATTCAGGAAACTGATAAAGTTCAGTCAATGGATTTCAACTCAGGGCGAGTTCAGTCCGTTCCGATGGCCGGAAGAGGAAATTGAGATAATAGAACGCTCAATTAAACGAAGTAAACCACCAAAGGGTTATGCAAATTACCGAGGTCGGTATTTCTCAGCGAGGTATACAAACGCTTGCTACCTTTCCAGCAATTCCCCAAACGAATGCTATGATGCGTTTTTGCAGCTCACCAAAGGAGCTAGTTTAGCCAAAAGGTTGGCTAAAATTTCTCGACGCCCCGGACCCGAAGCGTCGAGATTCTGACTTTAATCTTCATCAGTCATCCGATCTCGAAAAACCTCTCTGATTTCCTTCCTTCTCCCGTCTTCACTTCTTAAACCCTCACTTTCCAGCCCCCAAAGCAGTGGCCGAAAAATTCAATCTCAGTGATTTGTCCGGCTGCTGACCACATCCTCCAACCGCAAACATCAACTTCCCTTCCAAGCTCATCATTGGAAAGGGTCGAAACGTAACTGTTTCTTTGTCGGCTCCTTGTGGGGTCTGCAAACCATATCGGGACCGTTTCTCCGAACCCTTGGGATCTTACGAAGCACCAGACTGCATGTATGGTCCTTTTTTACGACCTCTTACGCGCTCCTTCTAGATGCCTTAGGGACTTCGTAGGTGGTCCGTTCTTGTGGGAAAACAGAGCAAAGGGGAGACCTCGCAATACCAATTATTCCAATATATATACCAAAATATTATATTATTTTATTTTTTAATTTATTTTTATTTATTTAGAAAAAATGCACACTATAGAATAAACTCCAATTACAGAGTGCATGATACAGAGAAAAACACTAAAATAGCCGCAAAATACAGGTTAATAAAAACAACAGATAGACACAGAAATCTCTAAAACCACAACACGACTTTAAAAAGCACACAAAATAAAAACACTTCAAGTGCACAAAAGCCGCAAACATTCAGTCTTAAAAACACCATAAGACATATTAAACACATCAAGATCATCAGAGTACCTATTACAAATCTTATAAAATTTATAAATAGAAAAATTGCGTATGTAATTAAACCTAGTAAATACATTACCAAATAAGCAACTCTTCCTCAGACTTCTAGTCGGCACAGAAAAAGTGATACGGCTCAATATGTCACTGCAATGGCATCATTTATTAGCTTATGATAAAATAAAAAACAAGATCACGTCGGACCCTCAAACTGTGAATGCCAAAGATGTTGTAAGATTATGTACCAATTATACCAATATATATACCAAAATATTATATAATGTACCAATTATACCAATATATATACTAAAATATTATATTATATACCAATATATATACAAAAATATTATATTAAATACAAATTATACCAATATATATACCAAAATATTATATTATTTACCAATATACCAATTATACCAATATATTATTATATACAAAACCACTGCCAGTATTTTATTATATACCAAATATACCAGTATTACATTATATAAAAATTATTATGGTATATTATTACAACATTCTATATTATATTACTCCATCCAATTAACAGTTCAGTCTTCCCTAGTCCAAGTTTTTTTCCCGCAAAAGTCATATCCATCCATCCGTGTGACGCAGGCGTTCATTCGTACTGATAGATCCAACTCCTTCCCGCGTAGTGAAGCATTAGTTATATCCTTCTTTTTCCAGCATCGCATTATTAGAAGGCAAGAAAATAATATCTTAATGCCGTGTAATAAGACGCACTTCCAGTGATTGCCTAAAAAAGTGCGGAAAGAGGGAAACTGCAGCCAACAAATTTAGCTGAGATATTCGAAAGATGAGGGAAATATTAGAAGCTTAGAAATTCCTTATGAGGAAGTTGTAATACTCTGTGACAAGTAATATTATTATTTAAAACACAATAACATTAACCCTCTGATTTCTAAGAACATTTTAATAGAGGGACCACAAAATACCGGAACGCCAGAGTTCCTCTTTCGAAGATGAGAGAAATTTGTCGTGTGAATTTATCTTTAATCAGCTATATTAAATTTAATTATAGATTTCAGAATAGAGTTTATGCAACCAAGATCCAAATAAAACATCTTATAAAAGGTACATTCAAATACATTAAGCAATCCGCGTTGTGTTCAAAAATATTTTAGCAATATTACCCAGGAACTAACATTACACAGACATAATTTTAAAAGGTAGCACCAGACATGGATAATCTGCTAGGATACAGTGTAGAATAAAACACAAACATGAACAAATGACAGAAACTGTGATAAAAATTAATTTCAGTTTATTTAAGAATTTAAGAAAATATGAAGGCATTTTGGTGGGGATTTACATAACATGAACTGAGCACGTATAATGTAGCTCTGGATTCAAAACACTCACATGTCAGTTGGATAAAAAGTCAAAGACAGGTTAATTAGAGTTCATATCAGTACTATGTCTTCTATCCGACAAAAATAATAAAAGTCCTGAAAATCCCTACTTAAAGTTATTGCTGGTAGTTTAAATGTAGTTGGAATGCAAATGCTTGAAAAGTTAGTCAACTAAATTAAACACACAAATTTAAAATGCATTCCAAATTAACACCAGTATTACATACATATAAGTGTTCACTCACAAAAGCAACTTCCTGTATATCAGGGCATAGCATACTAGTAACCAAAATTTAAATCTTCCTACATTCATTACATGCGTGAACCGTCTGCACATCACATAAAATTTACAAATCCGAAAGTTAAATTTCTGTGGCTCTAAGCCTACCAATTTAAAACCTTTAAATTAAATTTCTCAATATCAAAACAAAAACAGACTTATCTGAGAACATCATTTGTTGACGGTTGGGCTGGGGGTCCGGGACAGAAGCACAAGAGGAGCTGGCAGGCCAGACGAGTATCGAATCAATTCTGATGTATTTCACGACACCTTGTTGTAGAAATTTCACTTCCTCCTAACTGGCATCCATGGCACTAGACCTTGTGGCAGTCAGCTCCCATTTGCAGGTGGTTTCGACAGGCTTACATGGAGAAGTCAACAGGCACTTCAGTAGCAGGGCTCCAGGACTCAAGCTTCAGGTACTTTAAAAGCAGGCAAGGACGGTTGTCTGGTCAAGTTACTGCCGGGAAAAGGCCAGGCTGCTCAGAGCCGCTATCACCGCTAGAAGTGGCTGCCAGTCCAGCACTCCGAGGTAAAGGGGCCAGCCATGGCCGCACTTACGGATTCACCTTCTACGAAACTGTAGCCTCGACGCGTGCAAACAGTTTCAAGCTGCCGTTATCATACAGCCGAGATATTAGATTGTTCAAAGGGTCTCTTCTTAGCACCCATTCGTTAGAAAACCGCAAACGGCAGTTATCATTCCACATGTCGAGCATCAGAGTTCACTCCTTGCCCCGAGATCATTGCCATAACGCCAATTTCTTCGGCTTAAAAAAAAAACCAAGACATCCTCTTCTTTCAAGGTCTTGTCATCAAAATCCTGTCTCCAAAATCTTTTTCTTTCTTCTCCCAAAATCTTGTCCCCTTCTCCGTCAAGCACTCTCCCTCTTATACAAAAATCAGATGTCGTGCCAAGCTTTTCCTTCATCGCTCCTTCCAGAGCCAAAGGTCAAGCTTTTTTCCATTGGCAAGGCATAGAAAGAAAATCAAATTAATTGTACCAAGACGCCAAACTCTCCTCAGAGACTCGCCAATGAGACCAGCAACCCCTTGTGTACGCCCCAAAGACTTGCAGATAGCCAATTGGAAAGCTAGGACTCTATCCTGATTGGAGGTCGAGGATTCTCAGAAAAAGGGTAGGTATTGCCTTGACACCCAAAGGATAATTAATCAAACTGGACAGGGTTCGAAAAAGCTTTTGTGTAAAACAGACAATTTGTCGCGTCAGGATAATAAAATTTGGGTGGTCCGTTGCACGCTTATTATCAAGGAGTCATAAATGGCAGGAAGTGAAATTGACCTAAGAAGTAAAACGGGAGATTCGGATCCTTTTCTACAAAGGAACGGAGGACTCAAGAAACAATTTTTTAATTTCAAACTTAACGGGGGTTCAAGACGTGAAATAAGCAATTACAACGATTCAAACAAACACGTGCGTTTCTCAAGGGAAGGGGGAGTATATACGGTAAAAGAGGAAAGAAAAGGTCGTATTCTAAAAGGGGGTTGTATAAAGTTACAGGAAGGCTAGCTGTCCAGAGTTCATAAGAAAAAAACATTTCGTGTAATTTAGACAAAGAATTACAGCAAAGAAATTTTTAAGTGTCTTAACAAAAAAATAAGGGAATTATTTGCCGAAAATAAACATTAGTTAAAATAAACTACAACACAAATTCACCTCCTCTCAGAAACCACAATGAAAGCCGGAACTGTCCGAATTCTAAGAAAACCCTCCTTTTTCCTCCCAAACCCATCTGGGCGGTTCAATCTAAGAAAGGAGGGGCTAACCGCGGTGTGGAATCAATCACACTTAACGATAGGGTGTGGAAATTTCGCATTGATATTAGGACTTTGGGGCGGCAGCCTTCTTTTGCTTGAAGAGCCGTTTGAGACGTTCCCTATCGACAGAGTTAGACTCATTCTGATTACAAAATTTGCAAACTTCTGCTTTAGAGTTTTCATGTAATAATAGTTTTATAAATATGGCAAAATGGAACTTGTGCTGCGAATGATTTTTATGAATATAATTCGAAATTTTGCAAATGCATTTATTAATCTTTCGTTAGGCGCATCTTCGATATTCCTCTTTTTCTCACTGCAAAGTTCGCACTTTTAGAGGTCATAATTAAACTGATATGAGGCTCAGACGTCTTTTTCCGTTTCTCTTGATCAGGTCAAAAGCAGATGGCTCGTATTTATATACTTATTTTCTTAAACAGCCATGGATAAAGTATTCTTAAGATTTCAGAAATATAATTAAATACAAAAAGGATGGATTCATTTACTCTAAAAGACAAGTTTTCTAACCTGACAGCTAAAAGATCAGACTAATTGGGCGCTTGGAGGGTTAATATTAGTAGAGAGCATTTTAAATAGTCATTCGCAATTGCTAAAGATAATCCATTCACAATGTTAAATACAGTTTGTATTAAACTATTGCAGTAGCATACAAATTGAAAGTTGCGAATATAAAATAAAAATAAAATGCAAAAAAAGCTTATAGATTTTGGTATGGCATCTAAGAGTTCGGCATTGTGGATTTTTGTCTCTTGGAGATAAATAGCTAAAGTAAAAATTTTAATGACTATTTCTCGACGGGCTTGGAAGATAGCAAAAAGGGCTCTTACCCACATAGCACGTAAGTTTGCAGCAAGTTTGATTTTGACTTGATATTCTCTTGTCATGGCAAAATTTGACGCGTCAAACTTGAAACAACTTGTAGCAATTTTGCTGTGACAACTAGCGCCACCCTCGCTTGCAACGCATTTGCTGCAAGTTCGATGTGACAAAATAGAGCCACCTCCCTTGCAAATCAAACTTGCTGCAAGTTTGCAAAACAAGCTTCCTGCAAAGACAGCACAAAGAGATAATTATCTTTGTCTCTGTTCTAAAAAAACATCCGATTTTTGATAGCATCTCCTAGATCGTCTTTCTTTTTTTTAATTCAATAAATCAATGTTAATTTGTAAAAAAAAACTAATTTGTTTATAAAAAAGTTTTTTGAAATATTTTCCATCTTTTTACTAAATATATCACTCGCACTTTAAAGAAAACTATATGGCCTTTTTCTTAATATTGAAATTTTAGCGTTTATAAACAAAATTAAACCGAAAAAACAGTCAATGTTTGTTGAAAAATAAACTTATACATTTTGTCCCATTTTAAAGTAATTACTTTTGAACTCTAATTTCATAATTTATTCTACTAACAAAACGTAGTTATCAGCGAAAATCGCTCTCTCTTTGACTTCAAATCATATTCGCAACTCAAAAAATTAATGAAATCTAGAGAATAGTTTAAAATAAATCATATTTGAATCGAATGGAACGATGTATTAGCGAAATCTATCTTCTCCTCTCAGAGTTTAACTGGCCCAGTGGTTACCGCGTCAGCTTCCTAGCCGGCCGGTCGCGAGTTCTATCCTGGGTTGTGTTCGTTCTCCGTTTTTGCTATAATTTTTAATGAGTTTGCAATGCAAGCTTGCTGCAAGTTCGTCCTATGTTGACTTCGAGGCTTGCGTTAACTTGCTGCAAGCTTGTTTCACACTTGTCGTGACAAATTTGCAGAAAGCTTGCAGAACTTGCAGTGCAAATTTGCTGCAAACTAAAATTGCTATCTGGGCATCCACTGATAATTGATTTCAAGATCAAACACAAAATATGCCGAGTAGATCTGAACCATCGCATGCGTTTATCGAAGTAGAAATTCTTAATTTCCATTCTTACTTAAGTAACTTCATTGAACTTTATTAAGTTAATGAAAAAACTTGCTTTCTTGCTAAAATATGGACGTGGTAAACATTTATACATGTTTTTATTCTTTACCAGTATAGCTGGAAGCTATTTGCCCAAAGAACTATGCAGGGTTAATATGTATCTTTGAGATTCTTTTTTGTTGTTCAAAATAATATTTGCATTACACAGTTTTTTTATTTAATTAAAGACAAAGCATGTATTAGAGTTTTTCTTTTTTGATGCATAAACAAAGAGTTAGAATCGGGTGAAACTACGAATTCTTTTGAAAAATATTTTACATATGCAATGCAAGCATTTGTGTAGATTTTTTATAATAGGTGTATTGGATTCGATTTCTATTTTATCATGAAATTCAAGTTGGTTTCAGAAATCACGTATCAAATGTTTTTAATTTGCTGCTGGTTTTCGTTTAATTTTTGAAATTGTAAATCAAAATTTTATCTTTAAAGATTAAAATTTAAAACTCACTCATTCGAAACACTCAGTACATTCAAAAACACTGTTTACTGTTTGTATAGGAAAGCATAAATTTCTCGAAATTGCATTAAATTTCTCGAAATTGCATTAAAAAAAAGAGAATGTTACAGAAGATGTATAGTAAGAAACAATAAAGTAAAATAATGTGAAAGAATATTGCACATCATGTTTTAATATCTGATTATATGTGCTAAAATTCTATTCTGAAAAAGGCGCCATTCTTAATTTTTTAATAACTTCTGTATTTAGTGGTTTTATATTAATTAATACTGTCGTGGTTTTTAAACATAATATATATTAATTATTTGCACCAACTCAAATAAAGCATAATTCAATAATATTCGAAGTAAGACTTAAGTCTCTCTTGATAAAATATTTAGGAATCTGAAAATATCGACTATATTCTGCATCCTTTCAATATTACTAAACGCTATATTACATATACAGTTACACTATTTAAAATTCTATAACACTTTTCAGTGAAGCTTTAAACGTCTCATTAAAATAAATAGTACTTTGTTTTATAAATAATACAATATTTCAAGTTTCTGACACCTAGGGTACACTGAAAACTTACATTTTATTTATTTATAAATTTCTTCCCAGGTAGCACAGCATATTCTTCAATATTATACAATATTGAGAATATTGTTCAATGTTATATAATATTATACTATATTATACAATATTGAGAATATTGTTCAATATTATATAATGTTATACGATATTATACAATATTGTGAATTTTGTTCAATGTTATATAATATTATACGATATTATGCACTATTGAAAATATTGCTCAGTATCGTACAATATTATACAATATTTTTGTGCAACTGGGTTTAGGAGCTTAAAAGACTCTCTCCATTGTGAGAGTTCCGCACGGTTTTTGACAATATTTTTGATTTTAATTTTTCCAGAAAAGGGGGAGGGGAGTGGGAGAATCGCTATCAAAAAATCCTATTTAGTTCTCAGGGGGGGACATAGACTAACAACAGTCTGAATAGCTTGCTGTTTTGCACTGTTAAATAAAAGGTTACAAAAGTTACATTCGATGTACGATTTCTTTTGTGTGCGTGAAAAATGAATTTTTACTTTTTAATGCATGGTCTATTTAGCTTTGATGTTGTTTTCCGGCAGCCGTTATGTTTTTTAATTAATTTATTTGTGTTACTTTCATTTTGTTGCAGCATTGCTGATTTCTTGTAATTTGTTCATTGTGAATTTTTGGATTTGTCAGATTTTATTTGAGAATATAATGTTTCTGTGTTACAGGAATTCAATTGTGTATTTAAAAGCCAGATGTGTTTGCTTCAGAAAATCACAAACTATCACAAATTCATAAAATGCGTAATAGGTACGCAACTTTACTGCAATGATCTAAGAACAGTTTCAAGCCTTTTTTGAAGGATTTTAAATTAATATAATTTACATACAAAGTATGTTTATTATCGAAAAAAGGTTTTCCATTGTCTCAAGTAACATCCAAACGTGTTAAGGTCTTATTAATCACCTTATATTAAAGGATATTTGGATAATTATTCAATAGATATCCAGTTACATTGAAATGAAATTTCATTGTGGAAATATTTGTAAAATTGCATTCTGGAATCAAAACAATGATTTATATCTAATCGTAATGTTCTCGAGTTAAAAAGTTTAATACGAAAATTAAAATTGAATATTCTTTTATATCTAGCCGTTTTGAGATAGAATTTAAAAGACAATTTTTCGTCAAGATTGACCTTTCGAATCAAATCATTGTTTAATATGGAAAGATGGTTTTGACGAGTTTAAAACGTCTGATAAATAACTTAAATAAAATTTCTCATAATGCGAAGTCCACCAAAGAATATTATCCTTCCATTCATGGACGTTTGAAAGCCATCCATTTCGTCCCTAATTTCAGAATTACTCAATTTCTCAGTGGACATGGAAACTTTAAAGCCTATCTAAAACGCTTCAATTTATCTCGTACAGACTTGTGTTCCTGCTCTAGTGGACAGATTCAAGATGTGAATAACTTTATACTTTCCTGCTCTAAATTCACTCCCGCTAGATGTTTACTCATCAGCACTCTAAAGAAGAACAATTTTGCATGGCCTCCATCTTTCTCTACTTTAGTCCAGAACAAAACTTGCTTTGCGTCATTTTGTGAATTTGTCGACAGTATTTTTCCCCACAATATATAGACTATAAACTTTTTATGTGTTTTAATGGCATTTACATCTTTTTCCTTATAACTTTTGTTTATTTATTTTTATTTTTAGATTTTTGAAATTCATTTCTTTTCTCTCAATTATTTTTGGATCAGAACCTTTTGTTTTGACAACTGTTCGAAATTTGTGTTTTATATGTTGCGTGATAGTTTGTGTATTTGTGCGCTTTTATTTGATTTCTAAGTACTCTAATATTTTTTTCATTTTTTCCCACCTTGTACTCCATTTCTCGTTATTATTCATTTTTTGGTGTGTATATGTGACCAGTTATATTGCATCTATATCTTTATTTAAAAAAATTTATTTTGTTTCGGTACCTTTTCCCCTTGTTTATTCACTTCATTGCTTAATACCATTCATGTGTTCGTATGGATGTGACCAATTTATTGTATATTTGTTTCTTTTTTTTCTCTTCCCCCCTTTTTTGTTTGGAATTTGCATTTGTTTCATTTAATTCGAAGCTTCCTTAAACCCCTTTTTTGAGTCTTTTACTTACTTCCGTAAACCTTGTGTTGTACTTGTTGAAACACAAAGAGTTATTTCTCAAGAGATTGCAAAAAAATAACTTGAAATATAGAAACAAATTTCCAATAACAACCCAAGACAATAATATTTCAATATATCAAATTAGACAATCTTTACAAAAAATCAGTTTCATATAGTACAATCTTGTAAATTTAATACTAAATAGAAAAGTGCGAAGTTCAGTGGTATTTGTAGAATAATGTTGTTTAAAGATATTTGAATCTGCTTGTCTATGTTCATGTTCTTGTTTATTGAAGGTGTAAACGTCATGTATTTCGAGATGAGATATAATATGCCTGATGAATTTTCAAATCTACTTTTATTACTTGAATATTCACATATGAAGTTTAATTTTTCTTCTTGATTAACAAATTATTTTCCATTCTGTGAAATAACAGCTTCATGTCTGCAGCGGTAAAATAAACAAAATGAGAAAAATTAATTCAGCACTTAAACACGAAAGAAAAATATCCCAACGATCTCTGCTCCAACAAATAAATTAAGAAGAAATCCTATTTGAAGAATCTTTTCAATCTCTTCGCACATTCCAACATTTTGATAATGTCTCAATATTGGCTGAATTCTAATTGATTTTCCCCTACATCTAATTCCTTTCTTTTAATTGTTAGGAACAAAACAAGAGAGCTTTTAACTACGACAGTTCAGTGAGGCGTCAAAATCGAGAGGTCAGCCGTTTATGGTCCGAGATCGAGCAAATACTTTGGGTCATCGCATGCATAAAACAGAATTGACCCTTTGAAGCACTCCGGGGAGTTTCTCCGGTTTTGTCAGGAAAATCCGAACAAAATTTCTTCGAATACCTTATCTCTCGGTGGTTGTTTTTGTATAGGTTTGTTGAAATTTTTTCATTGGTTTATTTTGTTCTGTGTTTAGTCTGCAACGTTGAGTTTATGATACGCAGTGTGTCCGTAAAGTCATGGTGCACTTTTGACCGGTCACAGGAAAGCAACGAAACAAGATAGACAGGTGACATCTTCACCAAATAAAAGGAAAACTCTCCAGGTTTGCATACCTGTTCAGTGCAGTTCGATGTGGGCTCCATTTGTTGCCCTGCACACATCTAAACGATAGTCCAGCTCTTCCCACACACGGGTAAGAACGTCTGGTGTAACAGAGTGAATAACGTCCGTGATTCTCTGTTTTAAATTATTAATGTCGTTGATACGTTCACTGTACTGGACTTCACATAACCCCACAAGTAAAAGTCTAAAGGCGTTATGTCCGGGGATCGTGGTGGCCATGCCATGACAGCGCTCCTGCCTGTCCACCTCTGGGGGAATGTTGTATCCAGAAACTCACGAACAATGTTGTCGTAGTGTGGAGGAGCGCCGTCCTGTTGAAAGATGACACCTCCTGGAAATTGTGGAACTGCATACAATTGCAACATGTCAAGGTAGATGGTTGACGTCACAGTCGGCTCCGCACGGTGCGTGGTATTGCGTCACCACCTGCGCGCGCACACCGTTGTACTACAGACACTCTTTGGGATACTGTCCAATGTAGCGCAAGTTTCATCCTTTCGTTCCGTTTCTGTTCGCCACAACAAGCGTTCATAATTGCACCATTATTTTACGGCCACACTGTATATCAAGTTTTTTATGTGTGTATGTGATCTTTTTGTGAGAAAGTTGAAATTTTATTTGCGAGTCTCTAGTATACAGAGTGCCCACTAAAGTCCCTTACCACGCTTTTAACTACCGAATGGCTGCACCTATCTTCAGAAGAGGGTATCTAGGTATGATAAAGTGACTATGCGATACCGGATGAAACCACTTACAGCGTCACCTGGTGGAAAACGGTGGAGTTAGCATTATTATCTCTAAACCGGAACGACATAGAGGGAAAAAGTGAATTACAAAGTTGTAGAGCATCATCGATTTAGTACAAAAAGATACCTTATAGACGTAAATGCTTATAACAGAACGCTCTAAACACTTATTTGTTTGTTCGCAATTTCCTACACTGACACGTGACAAAATATTCTTAGAAAGAAAAAGAAAAACCAGTTATCACAAGATACCTTTATTTTCGATGTTCAAATTTCTCTACATCGAAAATAAAGGTATCTCGTGATAACTAGATGTTTGTTTTATTTTAAGAATGTTTTGTTACGTGTCAGTGTAGGAAATCGCGAACTAACAAATACGTGCACAAATATTGTACAAGTACGTGTCATATTATCCGTCAAAGAAACATATACCCGTGCTACCGCAACCAGCTTATTCTCCTGACCTTGCACCATATGACTATTTCCTTCTAACATGGGTGAAAAATTTGTCCAAAGGGCAAAGATTCTCATGTTCGAAGAAATGCAGTGCTGAAGGTACTAGAGGATTGAGCAAAGATAGGCTGGCAATCGAAATTACATATTAATACGATTGATGGCCTGTGCATAGGGTACCAACTTAGAAGGAAACACCAAATAAGCAATTTCTATCTGTACTCCTTATGAAATAATAAGTTCTCCAAGTTTTTGAACGTATTAGTATATGCTTTTCATTTTGAAAACGAAAGACATGAAAATATAAACTGTTTTTTTCTTGTTCTTCTGACTCCAAATCAACTTCTGTTTCTAACACTAATTAATATAGGGGAGAGTGGGGTAAAATCGGGTGCTCTTGATTCTGGAAATATTAGTTCTTCTTTCTAGCGGACCGATAATGAATTGCAATCTACTAGTCAAGAAAAAGGAACAGTCATAGTGGCGTGTTGCAGTTGTTGAATGTACTGCTTCTGTGAAGGTTTATTCATTTAAAGACATCAACTCTCTAATGTTTGTTTGATTTTAATCTATCCTTACATAAAAATAATTACAGTTTTAAAAACCATTTTTAATCCGGCTTATTATACGTTTACTAATTATGTATATCCTATCAAACAATAAAGAGTTACTCCAATAATTGCACGGTTCTATTCTGTTCTTCATAAACTCTGCACTCGGGGTAAAACCGGGTACTCCAAGTGACATAAGGCCAGAACAGTCAGTATTGATAATTCCTCGGATGAAGGCACATAAAAACACATCAGATGTTATTTGTTTACATTTTAATGATGTATTTTCTAATTTAAATAAAGGATAAGGGTTAATCTAATGTAAAAACTGTCTTAGCTGCCCACGAAAGCTTCAGTGGCGAGGAGGAAGAAGACAACTGTTTTACATTTGCATTTTGTAAATAATATTTTTAAATTGTCATATACCTTATACCATAATATTCTTAAGTTGTCATTACAACTTTTCCACTGAAAATCGAGTTTTCCTAATTTCCCATAATGTTGACATGTGTACTCAGTTTTACCCTAATAGTGGGTAAAACTGGGTAGTTTGAATTTTTTCATTTAAAAGTCATTAATAAAAAAGTAATGAAACTGTGACTTTTCTGGAAAGATATATTGTACTCCGACAAACATTGAATATTTTAATAAAATTTGACAAGCTCTACGTCGAATATTTTTACTCCAGCAGGCCTTCCAACCTTAGCTACCTGGTTTTACCCCACTTTTCCCTACGTTGAACAAAATGGGTCAGTAAGAAACTGTGAACCATTTCATTGAAATAGTTAAAAACAAATCTTATTTCAGAACAGAAAGAAATTTTCAAGAAAATGAATATATGTAGCTTGCATTAAAAAAATGTTGTAATTGTCATTGCAACTTTTCCACTGAAAATCGAGTTTTTCTAATTTCCCATAATGTTGACATGTGTACTCAGTTTTACCCTACTAGTGGGTAAAACCGGATAGTTTGACTTTTTTCATTTAAAAGTCATTGATAAAAAAGTAATGAAACTGGCTTTTCTGGAAAGATATATAACATCGAATATTTCAATAAAATTTGACAAGCTCTTTGTCGAATATTTTTATTCCAGCAGGCCTTCGAACCTTAGCTATCCGGTTTTCCCCCATTTTCCCCTACGTTGAACTAAATGGGTCAGGAAGAAACAGTGTTACCGAAAACCGTTTCATTAAATTGGTTAGAAACAATTCTTCTTTCAGAAGACAAAGAAATTTTCAAGAAAAGGAATATATATAGCTTGCATTAAATAAATGTTAAAACAAAATATTTGTTTGCCTTCTTCTACTTCATTAATTTTTTAAAATACAGCTTTTGGAAAAACTCCAAATATGAGAATATTAGTTTTGGCTACCCTAACATTATTCCAGAAATTGAAACTCTATTAAATAAAGTGAGCTAACATTTGTTTTGTCCATTGAAAGTTATACACTCGTTAAAACATTATGAGTTTCATTAAAACTGTGTAGGATGCAAGAAAATGAATTGATTTGCTGAGGAAAAACATGCATAATATGTTAATTGTATTTCTATTCTGTGAACAACAATTTTTGTTTACTTATGGAAACAAAGAAGAAAATTTTTGTAACTATGAGTTTTGGATTAGAAATTCCAATTTTGTTAATAAATGTTAATCTCTGTCTTTGAAAACTTTTCGTAACAAAGTTTTGTACATATATTTTTTATTATATTATACAGAAGAGCCTTGGTATTTTATTTTCTGCTTTTTAATATATATTATAGATCAAATATGATATTTTATTGTTTTATAATACAAAGGAAAATACTGAATCTTTAGTTTTTCAAATTAATTGATATTTACGCTATACTTACAAAATCATTTAAAAATCTTAAATCGCTTGTTCGTATTTCTAAAGAATTTATGACAGACATATTATGTTCTGAAGAATCCTCTTCATACCAAAATAACACAGAAATCAAGCATAATAATCAGAATTATGAAGCAACGTAACTCAGGTCGGTTTCAATTATTTTAAAATGACTTATTTTCAGCAGAAAAATCTAAGATGTCATTTATTTTGTATATTATTATCAGAAAATATAAATTTATATTGTTTCTTTTACTTCATCTCGGAAAAAAATAAAGGGATTTTTTTGAAGATTTATTGTGAAAGCAGTGAAGTTTTCCAGATAAAATGAAATAAACTAAATTTAAATACAGGCATTTAAGATGCTTGTACATTTCGAATACTAATTATTAATATTTTTCGTTTTGATTCAAAGCCACGAAAGCATATCATCTCTACCTAAGTTCAAATATTTATTCCAATTCATCACTATAAAGGGTGCCCTCTCAAATAAATCCCCCCTTAACTTTAGAACAGCGGCAGCTTTAGTCATGAAAGTAGTGTCTAGGTATAGTGAAGCGTCTATGCGATGAGACAACTTACAGCGCCACCTGATGGCAAACTTCGGAGTTAGCGTTCCTATCTCGAAGACGGTACAAAATATAAGAAAAATGTCAATTATAAAGTTGTAGATCGATCGATTTAGTAGAAAAAGACACCTTGTGCACATTAATACGAAGAACAGAACGCTTAAAATGCACATTTTTTGGTTCGCATTTTCCGAGATTCTGATGTCACAAGACATGAACAAAAGGAGAAAATGTTATTTTTCGGGCAAAAAATGGCCCCATTATACTTTTTCTTGTGGGAATTACTCAAAGAGTAGGTGTATGGACCTTTCCGCCAACATTGCAGGACTTTCGATGACGTAATACTGTTGCTTGTGCTAGAGCACCAACTACTTGCTAAAACGATACGAGTTAAAAAGAGAAAAAAAAACAATTAGTTATCTCAAAATACCTTTATTTTCGGTATTCAAAATGCACACCGTCATCTACAATAAAGATTTGATCCCTTGTTCGAATTAAACTTTGCACACGTTTTAGCATATAATTAATGCGCTAGACTAAGCAACAGTAATATCCCATCGAAAGTTCTACAATGTTGGCGGAAAGCTCCATACATCTGCTGTTTAAGTTATTTCCAAGGAAAAAGTACAATGGGATCATTTTTTGCCCGAAAAATAACATTTTCTCCTTTTGTCCACGTTTGGTATCGTCACAATTTTGAAAAATGGGAACAAACAAATGTGCATTTTAATCGCTGTGTTCTTCGTATTAATGTGCACAAGGTTTCTCTTTGTACTACATCGATATTGTTCTACATTTTTGTAATTGCCAGTTTTCTTATATTTTGTACCGTCTTCGAGATAGGAACGCTAACTCCGAAGTTAGCCACCAGGTGGCGTTGTAAGTTGTCTCATCGCATAGACGTTTTACTACAACTAGACACTACTTGCATGACTAAAGCTGCCGTCGTTCTGAATTTAAGGAGTGTTTCCCTTATTTAAGTGGGTATCCTGTATAATCGTGTTATTTTTTCGATAACTTTCCACGTTTTGAACTTATTTGTATTATGATGGAAGATACTTTTTACTGAAGAGATCAGATTGGTATCACAGATAAAAACAACAGAATGTTTTTTTTAATTTTATATAGTCAAAATAGGATTTAGAAAATAGAGTTGAAATGTATAAGAACAAGGCAAAGGCGCAATCAGTTTTTTAATAGAAACATAAATAAGTGGTAGACTTAACTCAGTATTTTTCTTAGATGCCCAATTTGATTACAGAATCCAATCGGATTGAAAAATGGCTTCTGTTTAAAAGTAGCAACTCAGTGAGGAGAAATAATGCATCAATCATAGTTACATGCAGTGTCAACTTTAGAAAAAGAAAGATGACAGAAAGATTGACTATTATTAAAACAGATGGGATTGTACAACATTTAATATCTGGTAGACTCGATTCGATCAAAATCCTAGCTGTCAATCAATTTTTTTTCACTATTTTGATATTTAAAAGTTGAAGCTTTTTTTATCCTGAAGAAAGATGAGAGAAAGATGGACTATTATTAAAACAGATGGGATTGAACAACATTTAATATCTGGTAGACTCGATTCGATCAAAAT
>BGPR01010913.1:38247-50605 GCA_013235015.1 Araneus ventricosus | reverse complement strand
TTATTTAAAGTACTGAAATCACTTCAGTACAGGAAGCATTTGTTATGGTGTCAATATAATAGTGAAAAGGCAAACTGTATATCATATTATTAAATCTGATCTTATTTTTAAAAAATTAAACGTAAATTCTAAAGGAACTAAAATGCTGAAATAACAAGTTTGTACATTTCACGAGTGATATATTCTGAAAAAAGATTATTTTAAGCCAGTAGCATCGTAATTCAAAATTGTAATAACGGAAAATATAACCAAATAAATATTTTATGAAAGAATTAGGTACGAGAATTAAAATTGCAAGTATTTTGCGTCAAGGACAATTTCCATTTCAGCCGGAAAATAGAAAGAAATACAACGCAAATACATGTTATATGTACCAAAAAGTAGCTTAAATATATTCGTAAATTTAAGATTTAACTCTTGCCATGTGATTTTTGCGCCGCGTGAATCGAGGTGAACGCGCCAAGGAAACACTCTTTTCCATAACGCGCCAAATATAGCTCAATTTCGGAACGAGTCACGTGGGTTATGTTGGCCTTCTCGTCAACTAAAGGATGCGCGTTCCATAGGATACTATTTCTATGGGTAGGACATAGCAATGATGGTGTGACTCGTAGCGGCCATCGCCTGCGACGATCAGTATCCCTGTAAAGAGGAGGTTGCCGCACATGGATGTATGAATAAGAAGGAGTGAGCATCCCCATCCTTCCCTATAGGCGCGAGTGAAGTAACTTTCAGAGGAGCGGCGGCCATCTTGTGACTACCAGAAACTTCGCGGAGCCGCTCCGTCTTCAGGCGGAAGAAGGAGTAAGCTGTTCTTGGACCTTTTCTCTTATGACGGAAAATTCCGAAAACGCGATTGAACACATAACAACTTTTTTTATTCATTTTTTCAACATTAGTTTTGTTTCATAACTTGTAGGGTAGATGCTCCAGTTTTGGCCACTGCACCAGTTGTGGCCACATTGGATCTGTTTTTCCAATAATTAACCAGTAATTTCAAATTAGCCAATAATAAGCATTCCAACACCTTAAGCAATCCTTATTTTACTATTTTAAATCTGATTGGTTCATTTTCTTAAACATGTGACTTGTAAAAAAATTAAATGCATGATCATGTATTGTATACTCACAACTGTTAAGGTTTTTGTTAAGGAACAAGTATTTGCAGTTTTTCATCATAAAGCTCTCAGAATTAAATGATTAATATAAAACTGCTGAAACCCTTAAGGTTTATGAGGTAAGCTTTCTTTTTATTCCGATTTCATATCAAAAGTAATTATTTTTAAGATTAAATGGATAGTGGCCAAAACTGGTACATTAAATTTACTATATGTGCCAGTTTTGGCCATGTAGGTGGCCAAAAGTGGAACAGTACATGTTCCAGTTTTGACCACATAACTTCATTATTGTGTTTTTAGCTATTACATAAATTTAAGAATATCTGGATGAAATAAAATCAACTAATTTAGTTTTTTTCTAAAATAAAAGCAACTAACTTAGTTTTATTTCTAAAATAAAAGCATCTGATTAACTTTTGTCTCTGAAATAAAAGTAAACTGATTTAGTTTTGTTTCTAAAATAAAAGTAACTGATTTAGTTTGGTTTGTTTTCATTTTACATAGTAATGGCTCCAATTAAAAGTAAGAAGGCAGGTAGCATTTCCATAAAAAAATTTTGTTACCATCTGAAGTTGGTAATGCAGTTAATGCCATTCAAACGGAATGTTGTTTCATGTATATTTTTATCTTATACAGACTAAAATAAAATATGAAGAAATTGCATATGCAACAGTTTTTTTATCTGCTTTGACTTTTTATTTGAATTAAACTTCTCTATGGACACATACATGATAAAGTATTTTTAAAAAGAAAATATTGTTTATTTGTAAAATAAATTTGGAACAAATATTTTTTTTCTATTATAACTTTCATATCTCACTTGGTAAGAAGAAATGCATATATAGGTGCTTCGAATGTGATATTATCTTGAAATAACTTTTATACCCATATTTTAAAAACAATTCATTAATATTTGTATATATTGTTACAATCATGTAAAGTCGCTTCCCAGCAATGCAAGTCTTTTGGTTGGGAAGAGAGTTTTACAAGGTGAAGCATGGAGTGACCTCAGCGACTCTTATGGCACGCATGACCTTGGCGACAAACTTGGCGACCATTTTGGCGACTTGGCGACAAATTTGGCGACCTTGGCGACAAATAGACGATTTCCGAAAATGCAACCCTTTTCTCGATATTTCTATTAGGGGCCGAGATCCAGGTTTTTCCTGAAAATTCTATGTGACGACACGTCTTATCGAGGAGAGTATATAAGACCACGTTTGGATCACGGGAGCGTCTTTGATCGACTGGTTACTTCGCTTTGAAGCGTGAACGTCTTCGGAGTTCTATCCGCTGTATGAGCTAATCAGCTGGTGAGCTGAGCTGTTATTGTCGTTGCGAGTTATTTGCTGACTGTTTGTGCTATTAGATATCAAAGTGCTGAACTGTCATTACCTGTGAATTGTTGTCTATTTACATTGTTAATCTGTGCAAGGACTATTGTTTCCTGTACCTGTGCTACGTGTTTTCCTGCATATTTGTAAATAGACCTTCATTCTCCATTATCCTGCGTGTTGGACTGTCTACATCATACACCACAGAGAGACCGTTTGCAACAATATTATGTAGGAAACATCAAATACAGGGTAAAGAATTATTATTTCATAAAATATAAGTTGTTTCAAGTGTGCTTTTATCTTATACAGACTGAAACAAAATATGAAGAAATTGCATATGCAACAGTTTTTCTTATCTGCTTTGACTTTTCAGGATAAATGAACTGTTAAAATATACACGATTTTGCAAAGACTTAAATTGAACAAATAAGATAAACAAAATCTTACCGGTGAAAAGTTACGCCAGGAATCTTCTTAAATATCCTATTAGTACAGTTTATTGCAACACAGGAATCCATTACGTAGCGCTTTTATCTTAAATTAATCTGTAAATAATAGCTTAATTGCTGAAATAAAGTCACCATTAAACAGTTTTAAGAACGACAAAACACGATAGCTCTATGATAAAACAAAACGTGCTTTGATTTGTTTTGGTAGTCACAATATGGCGCCGCGGTTGCGGTTAAGACCTCACGAATTTCAGTGCATGCCATCTCCTGTTTATTTATAGCTCTATGTTGCCGTATGAGCTGCTCATGATGTTGCTATGAGCGTCGACGGGCAGTATCCCTGTAAAGAGGAGGTTGCCGCATGAGCTGCTCATGATGTTGCTATGAACGTCCCGTTTTGAAGCAATATGAGGGCTATTTTGTAACGGACCTCGACATTTTTAACCACAGTCAGATAACGAGTTTAACCTTAGCTGACACCTCTCCAAACTTCCGCACCACACCAGCGGTAAGACGCCGCTCATAATGGGACCTACAATGTGTTCTACGACAATGCCCGTGTTATTTGTCGCGGTGGCAGCTCTTCCTGCTTTAACCGGATGCTACCTCAGGGCGGTGTTGGACTTGTGCATCAGCTCCCGTCGTGGAAGCGCAAAGAATCGTTTTTCTCTAGGGTTTTTGCGGTGGCGCGACCGCTCCGCCGAAATGTTCTACTAATCGGGTAAGAATGTTTTTGGGACAACCTGTATATACTAATACGTAGCATTTTTCTGTTTCCGCTATTTTCCATCTGCATATTTGTGTCTGTCTGAACATTTATTAAATATTTGATAATTGATATTATTAAAAAATCTTTTATGGTTGTAAAAATAATGAGGATTTCTTGAAAATGTGTTCATGGCAGAAACGAATCAAACGATCGATTTTATTCTTGTAATACATGATCAAATAAAGTAAGAAATCACGTAATTTTGTTGATGGAGAGTGTCTTCATTCCAAATAAATGAGATTCTCATAAAAATGAATGGCACAGTTGTAGTCGTCTTTGAACGAACCATGCTTGTTAACCGATTTATCCCTCGTCATTTTTTTTCACATCCCTTTCAGTGCCCTATGACATTTCATTGAACTTCTGAAATAATTTTCTGACATAATTCCTCAATATCCATACTTTAAAACAATTATTCATAGAGAATTTATATCAATTCCTCAATATTCATAGATTATTCGTAGTCTATATCAATCCTTGAATATTCATAGAGTATTCATCCCTCAATATTCATAATTTAAATCAATTCCTGAATATTCACAAATTTTTCATTCATCAATAGTCCTAGTTTATATCAATTCCTCAATATTCAGAGAATATTCATTCTTCATTTTTCTTAGTTTATATCAATTCCCCAATATTCATAGGGTATTCATTCTTCAATACTCACAGTTTATATCAATTCCTGATTATTCATAGATTATTTATTCTTCAATATTCATAGATCATTCATTTTTAAATAATCATAGATTATTCCAATTCCTCAATATTCATAGATCATTCATTCTTCAATATTCATAGATTATTCCAATTCCTCAATATTCATTCTTAGTTTGTATCAATTCCTGAATATTCAGAGCATCCAATCCTCAATATACATGGAGTATTTATTCTTTAATATTTTTGGTTTATATCAATTCCTCAATATTTATCGAGTATTCATTCTTCAATATCAATGGTCTATATTATATTATTCCTGACTATTCAAAGAGTATTCATTCTTGAATATTCATAGTTTATATCAATTCCTCAATATTCATAGAGTATCCATTCCTCAATATTCATTCTCCAATATTCATAGTTTATACCAATTCCTGAATATTCAAATTTTATATCAATTCCTGAATATTCAAATTTTATATCAATTCCTGAATATACATAGATTATTCATTCTTCAATTTTCATATTTTATATCCATTCCTCAGTATTCATAGAGTATCCATTCCTCAATATTCATAAAGTTTTCATTCTTCAGCTTTCATATTTTATATCAATTCCTCAATATTCACAGAGTATCCATTTCTTAATATTCATGGAGTATTCCTTCCTCAATATTCATAGTTTATATCAATTCCTCAATATTCATAGTTTATATCAATTCCTCAATATTCATAGTTTATTTTTTCTTTTCTTTCAGATCGTCCTCCTCTTGGCCGTTTCGGTTTAAGCCAATTACGACTACGGACACTCGTACCTTCCGTCGATCTATGGGAGCTACTACGGACACCGCTACGGTGGAAACAGTGCGGATGGAGACAGAAATACTGTTTCCATACAAGCGCGCATGTAATACTTCATATTCCTGACTTATGGTGGTGGCTTAATTGATCATTATGGTTTTTTAATTATCGAAACCCACATAGACAGGGTGTCCCAAAAAGACGGTTAAAAACTTTAAAGATAGATCAGGAATAGAGAAGCAATGGAATACGGGGTCGGAATTGAAAGGGGGCGCATTGACAGTCAAGTCAATGAAAGAAAAAGGATACATCAGATGAAATGTATAGCACGTACTGAATGGAATACACAGTTGGATCTATAACAACTCGCGTCCACACTACACGTGGCCCAATAGCTAATTTCTAATTCGTTACAAACAGATATATAAGGAGAACGGGGGAAGTTGACGATGTCAGCATCTATCACAGTGATTATCCACCTTTTTCGTGCCACGCACCAACTAAGCTTCTGAAATTCTTATGCCTCCTGTGTGACATATACATAATTTTAAATAATCAAAAACTGAATTGCTCACTGAAGAAACTTATAGGATTGATTTCAGGAAGAAATCACTAGGAAATTGTTGAGAAACACAGTAAGTGAATTTTCAAAACATGTAAATGGAGAACTAAAATTCAGGTACGAAATAATTTTTCGTAATTTTAACTTTTTTTAAGAAAAAAGGTTGTGGGGATTAAAAATTTTTTATACCTATTTTTGAGAATTATTCAGCAAGATCCTGAAGAAAAAAGTGCCGTTTCGATCTGACAATTTATATATGGCAGCGAAATCACTGTAGACGGCTTTTAAACTCTGAAGGAGTCCATTTTCGAATTGAATTTCGAATTCGAATTTCGTCCATTTTCGAATTTTAAAATCAAATTTTCCCCCGTGGAGCATGCGCCCCATATTTTGAAACACTGAGTTATCCAGTTTTAATAAAGTCACAGTTAAGTTAGCAGATCAGAGTTGACAAGTTTTAATAGAGTCAGGTGGATGGGCGAAACGCACGGCCACAATCTTCGAATCCCGACAATATTTTTATTTAGTTTTATTCCTTATTAGACCTCGATTTAAACCCCTATAGAAAAGGAATGCTGAAATAGAATGATTTATTAGCTACATTATCACCTTCATTCTCATTCATTCAGCCATTCTGAATCAATTCATTCATCCGTTCATACATCTTTAACACGTTATTAATAAAGTCAGTTTTGAGGTATTTTTATGCATATATTATTAGAATGACATCTATTGTGTTGTACCTAAATGGAAAATTTTTATTGGAATACAATAAAAGTCATTTTGCAACTTTAAAATAATATGTCAAGAGTGTCTTCTTGCCTCCCTACCGGGGTGACATGGCTCTGAAGCATCACCTCTACTTAAATATTTAACCTGCCTTTTTAAATATGGTGAGGTTGCTTGTAGTTGACGCCACAACCCTATTCATGCTCTTGTTTCTCTTTTCCTGGGGGTTATCAAACGACTCTACCTTTCGGTTCAGTCGACCCTCCTGGGTTATGGAATGGAACTCGATCACTTTTAGTCGCAGGAGAGTGGAACTTTCTTTTTCTTTCAATGTCATTCATGCTTCTTCTCACACCTACAGTGTTGATGACGATCAAGTCGCCGTCTCTCCCAACGTCATCCCAGAACTGATCTACAGCCCGCAGAACCCCGTCCCCTCTCCGTCCACAATCGAAGCCATTCTAATCACAAGAGGCATCGGCAGACGACCTGCAACACCCGCCGACACTAGAGCGTATTTTGTCACTGGTGTCCCAGGCACCCGATACATTCCCGACTACCCCTACGGCAGACCCGTCATCTACGGCTACTCCTTCGGATCCTACACCTACTACTCCCCTTCCCTCCGCAGCCCCTACAGCTAAGGGTCTCACGGAAGCTACGACTCCTACCACGCCTTCCCCTACAGCTACCTCTACAAGAAATGAGAGGAAGATGTGTAAGTAACGCGTTATCGCACCACCCTTTCTCCTATTGTGTTTCACTTTTATGATACGACTCCTACTCCTACGGCTACCTCTACAAGAGATGAGAGGAAGACGTGTATGTAACGCATTATTACACCAACTTTTCTCCTATTGCGTTTCACTTTTATGACAGTATTCGGATACATTATTCTGATACCGGGGACTTGTTGAAGTTGAACCGTCGTCGCTTAGATTGGGCCGGTATCGTAACCTCAAATCTATTAAATATTTCGGCCGTTAAATATGCAGAGTACGTTGAAACGATGTAAATGGGGTTTTCGAGATCATTTTTTAAAGTGTTCTACGTGGTTACAGTCAGAGAACAAGTCTTTGCATGTAGATATAAGCTATTAAATGTTAAGACTAGTAGCCTTTAATCTGCTTCTGTCTTCCGCTTGAAATGATAATTTGGATGTCATACAGTCACTGCATTACAATTCTGCTACAGAGCTTGTGTTTCCAGTGACGTAGCTAGAGTTAGTGGCGCCCGGGTGAAAACATGATTTTTCGTCCCCCCCTGAATCATCATCCGCGACTTGGCTTGCGCAAAGTGCTAAATGGGGCATGGTTTTTTGTCATACCCTCAAATATTTGTCTTTAAAAAGTGACATAAAGGCATTAATGTTTGTCACCATAGTCAGTGGCGTAGCCAGAGTAAGTGGCGCCCGGAAAATAATCATCTTTTTTTATGCTATTTGTCTTCAGTGGCTTAATTAGAGTAAAGGGCGCCAGGAGTATGGCATTATTTTTGCGCCTCCTCATCATATTTTTCATCAAAAGTGTCACACAAGCAGTAGGTTTTGGCTCCATGGCGCCCGGGGCATCTATACCCCCCTTTCTCTCCGGTCGCTACGCCACTGAGTGTTTCGACAATCGTCGTACGAACTGCCAATTAATACCTCAAATGCATTTGTTCCTCAAAAGGATTCAATGGATGTCATCGCAGAGAATAAATTCAGTGACTCGCTTTTGAGATTGACATCGCATGGATGATTCATTGCGTTAAAATCTGACGTGCATTATCAACGGAAGAATGAAGACGGTGGATTGCATTGTCTACTTTAACAGATATTTATAAAACACGTGGAATAATATCCTACGCACAGTAAAATGTTCCATATTATCGGGAGCATTGTAAATTAAATGTTTGCACACTCGCAGACGACTTTTAGGCGAAAACATTTAAATGAGGCTGATGGAAATCAAAGTTCATGGCTACGTACACAATTAGAAGTTTTAGGATAGAAGTTTTCGAACTTAAAAGCCTAACATCTTCGGTTTAAGTTCCGAACCTAACTTGTCATTCCATATGTGATATAAATTAGAAAATGCAATTCCTAATTCGTTTCATAGTTCTTATTTCATGAGTGTGATATCCTTTCTCTTTTTCTTGCAGGTGAGGTGATGGCAAAACGTTTCCGGACAGCTTTTAAAATATTGTATAGAACCGGGCACAAAACTCTTTCTGTGATGTGTGTGAATCTAACTGTAGATAAATAAAAGTTTTATTTTTGTTCATTGACTTCTTCTATCTTCGTGTCTTTCGATGCACGGATCCACGTTTGAAAACTGTGCAGGGATGAATTTTAAAATCTTGCAATATGAAAAATAAGTTTAAAATTTTCATTTTTACTGAGCTATGATATAAAGAAAATGTAGTTTTTATATTCCACGTAAATGGTAACGCGAAGATAAAGAAATTCTTGGTACTTCGGTCCGTTTTGGTGCTAATTAATCAAAGCTCAACCACCATTTATGGAGGATTTCTGATGATTTGCCGAATTTTGAGTTATAAATGCAGTGAAACCTCAGCATAATGATATTGTCTATGAGGATAAACCTGCCTATAAAATCTTCTTCGGTCAAGGCGGAATTCTTATTCACTCAATGTATATTCAACCTGCCTACAACGATAGTCACTTTTTAGACTCATCTGTCTTCAACGATAATTTTATCTCTTTAACCCTCTGATTCCCAAGGCCATTGAAAAAAAGGGACCTCAAAATACGGGAACGTCCGAGATCCTCTATCAAAGATAAGGGAACTTCACTTTCCCCCTCAAAAACCACAATGACAGCTGGCATTGTCCGAATTGTAAGAAAACTCCCCTCTTCCCCAAGCACATCTGGGCGATCCACTCTAACGAAGAAAACAAGTGCCGTGGGTGGGAAATAAATCACACTTAACGAAAGGGGGAAGAAATTTCGTGACAATCGGACGTTTCGGACGGTTGTCGTCTTTTTCTTGAAAGGACGTATTGGACGGTCCCTTATCTATAGAGTTAAGCAAATATCACACGGACAGCTACCCTGCTCCATTCTCGTGATCATGAGCACATTGCCACGCAACAAAAAAGTTTGTACCACGTGACGTAGTGAGATAACCGGTCAGACAGGATTTCGGTCATCGTTCCACCATTTTTGACGAACTACGTCACCGTCAGTCACACCCGATTGGTTTGAATTTCCGCTGCTCACGATTTTCCGTCCCCATCGTGTGCATTTTGAAGCCGGTTGAATACAGTCCACGATTTCCGTCATCTTCTCTGACCGGTCACGTGCTACAAACTTTTTTACTGAGTGGCATCGTGCTCGTGCTCACGATGAATTGCACGATAGCTGTCCGTGTGATATGCGTTTTAGAAAGTTGGAACAGCACAACCCCGATTTCATATCTTGGAAAACGGAACCCTGTGGTTAAAGAATGTCAGATACTGTAGAATAGAAGGGAGGGGCACGAAATCGCAGCCTGTTGAAGGAGAGGAATCCGGGGGGGGGAGGAAGTGATTGTTGCCTCTGACTCCTAATGGGCACTCACCTGTTCATTCGCATTTAGGACTTGGGACTGACCACCTCGAAAATCGCTCTTGATGTGTTAACACATTGAATCTAGGATGGCACGGCGTAAAACATTGGGATTTGACGATAAGCTACAAATAATTTCGGAAATCGATCAAGAACTAAAGCAAGTTGATGCTGCTAAAAAGTATGGAATTTTTCAGTCGATAATGGCTACTTTTAAAAAAGAGAAATGAAAATACATTGGAGATGCTGTGGGAAAAGACTAAAGTGGGTTTTTTTACCCACTAAAAACGGTTTAAAGGTGCCGGAAATGACGAAGTTGACAAAGCTTTCAGCTGAAATTTTCATTTTGAAGCTCTTGAAAAAGTTAAATATAAAATTTTATATCGGTATGTAAAATTGTATATTTTGTATGTTTATAAAATACAATTTTATAATTTATTAATGGGACACACGACTCTTAAACGCCGAAAAAATGGTAGGAAAACTGTCAAATTCGATGCATCATATCTCTGAAACGATGCAATTCGCAAACTCAATTTCTTTTCTAAAAAAATATCTGTTCTTTCTCTTATAGTACACACATTTTCAAACTCTCATATTGGTATTTATTTATTTATTTGAGAGAGTAATAATAGGTAAATTTTTTGAAGAAAAAATGAGATAGTCACCTTGCGCGCATAATTACGGTTAAAATATTTATCTAAACGCAATATTTTCGGTATCTAATTAATCTAAACAATCTGTTTAAGAAAATCAACCACAATTTATTAACATTTAAATTTAATTTTTATTCCATATAACAATTTAAAATAAAAATAGTTAAAATTTCAACTTTTCTAGACCCCAAAAATCTACTTTGGAGAAAATATGTACAAAAATGTGGTTCCATTTGTAGAACATAGCAAAATGCATATTTGGTAAAAATTTTATGCCAAAATATTCAATAGTTCTGGAGACATTGTTCGCGCAATATCAAAAAAACACATTTTGAGATATAAAACGCTTTAAAGATACGGCCATATTCAATGTTTACGTTCAAGAGATGATTCATTTTCCTGCATAACTTTCATAATTATGGGAATATTTTAAAGCGAATTGTTGTAAATTGTTCAGAAAAGACAGGGGAATAATACATAATTTTTTCATAAAATCGAACATTTTCGTGGTTTAAGAGTCGGATGTCGCCTTAATACATGCGCACGCACATAAACATTGGATGTGCAAGTCCTCAAACTGTGTGTAATGATAAGCTGTCTATGACAATACATTTTCTAGGTCCCTACAATATCGTCATAGACAGGTTTCGCTGTATCTCGATACTCTTTTGTAACGAAGTGTTATGTCCTAGTTCTAAGTGAGACATCATATATTCATATTCACGTAACACACCATTTTTATTTTCTCTTCCGCACTCACTTCTTTCGTGATTTTCGCCTCTATTTTCTCACTTTCACGAACTGGCGGGTGTTGCATTCTTAATGATGGGAATCGGCGCTTTGGGATAGCAAAAAATTTGAATTTCATTCTCTTTGATTTGAAACTTTAACTTTGAGCCAGAAAGCCCCTCTGGTGCATCACGTACGGTGACACACAACTTCGAAGATTTTTTCGCCAGTGCCGCTGTTCCATTTACTTAGTTCGAGACGCGCACTAAATTTTGTTGATTGGACTTTTACAGTCGTGAGTTGACTTTCTGTAAGATCCTTCCGTCCGATATAAAATGCCTTGGCAGAAATTCATTCCGCACTGACTTCCACAGCAACCAGTGGTAGAACTTCAAGCCCCAGCATGCAGTACCTGGTAATGTGATTTTCTCACTACTCTCCCATAATACTCTTTAGTCGCTATTTAAATACATTTTCTTCTAATTTCTTTTATTACTTATCGAAATAAGTTTAACAATTCCTTATGCCGAAATCCACTCTAGACTTTTGCGGAGCATCAAGATTTCTTTAAGTACTTATTTGCTTCAGCTTTTGATACGATTACTTCAGATTTTCTATTTTGAATTTAGAAAACGAAAAGTGCTCTTGCTACAATCTTTCCCTTTTTTAAAAGAATCTTTATTGACCAAGTAATTTCAAACACCTGTTCCTACCTTCTTCAGCTGGAATATCGATCATTTCATCATAATTTATCCTTTCGCAGACATTCGAAGTAATTCGTCATTACACAGAATTATAAAATTTGATTATAAAATAAAATCATACTTACTAAGGAATCTAATATTTTATTAATCTATATTTTATAAAACGTTTATGCGTTGCGCAAAAAAAGGACTTTTATTTCTTTCTCCCCGTTGCCAACGATCAGTTTGTTTACCAATCTCAACCCTGACGCTGAGATTCTTGAATTACGGGTCTATTCTGGTACCCCCCGGTGGG
>BGPR01010913.1:0-34717 GCA_013235015.1 Araneus ventricosus | reverse complement strand
AATTCCTTTTTGTAATGGTGAAATGGATTAAAAGTGCTGAAGCAACAACGCTAAGAAAGACTTCATGCCTATACAATAATTATACAAGAATAGTATTGTACGTGTCGAGAGAAGTAGCGGTATCATGGTGGGGGGGGGACAAAACTATTTAATGAACAGTTGTGTCCCCTTCCTCCCCCACCACAAGATGCCTTCTATTCACTCGTTGGTTCTGTTAACGCTCCAAATGCGTGTATTTAGACATTATAATCTAAATCTACCTATGCTGAAATTAACTTGAGAGCTCGCAACCAATCTGTCACAGTTCGACAGAAACATTTTCTTGCCATTGAAGAAATAAGACCGTGCATATTCAATTACTAACACAGAAAATGGCTGCTAAAGGAATTGAAACGGGAGTCGCTACAGGGGATGCTGATACTTATATTGTGAGATAAAGCAACTTCTCATAGCAAGGGAAAAACATAGACCTAGTCGTGTTACTGATTGCTTTGGCACCACCAGAAAGTAACATTTATTTTATGAAGCCTGGCAAGGGAAAAGTCGAAGCTAAATTTTTGTTACAAGAAAGCCGCAGAGAGATTTTCTTTTACCCAAACCATCCTCCTTCTCCATGCATTCAGTGGCTGAGACATAACTCCAGCTATTTATAGAAAAAGCAAAGCACTATAGTTACATTGTTTAAAAATCAACTGAGCCAGATGAAAAACATTTCTCACATCTTTTATAACCCCTCATGAACACCAGATGCTATCTTACAAGCCGGTGAAAAGATGTTCCTGGTAGAAAGCAACTGCTGTTGAACGTAATTTGAATAACCGTAGATAGGCAGCATTTCTCAAATCATCAACCAAGATCAAAGCTGATCTTTCCTCATTTCCTCCAACCAAAGGAGCGGCGGAGCGACACGCTTTTAGCAATGTGTTTCTGTTTTGGCATGTTTAAGGTATCTGACTATGTGCGGGAACGAATTTGTGAAAAATCGTTTTAATGTGCAATTTCAGTTCATTTTCTGACTCAGTATGATTCAAAACAATGATTAATACCAGTGAGGAATTTTTTTGTCACTTGGGAATCAGTAAAATGGGATAATTTAGGCAAAAAATGGGGAAAATTAGAGCAAAAAGCAAAACACTCTAGCAGAAATTCTAATCTATATATTCAAATTATTTCTCTACACAGCACATTTACAGCTATGGTGAAGGCAATGAACTATGGTCTAAGAAATATTTGCATTTATAGGAAAGTTATGGCCAGTAGAGTATTCTCTTATTAAAAATTTCACAAAATGCATAGGTATAATCAATATTAAGCAGGTCTAAATCAAAAACTATTGATCTCAAAACTATTTCTCTAGTTCAGTGTCCTTACTACACTTAAGACAACTTATATACAAAATTTCAAGGATTTATATAGGTAATGTTTTGAGATATCGTGTTTTGCGGAAATAATTTTTGACAAAATATAAGTTTTTCGCAAAACGCATTTAAAGTTTTCATTTGCTTTTCATTAAAAATATATTTATTTAACTTCTTTTGAAATTTGTCACATCTGTAAGATATACCTTCTTTATTGAGAATTTTATCACATTTTTCGATTCCGAGAGCCCTTAATTTTTTTCTAGAGTTTTTTGTTCCTGCCAAAGACTGTCTCTTAGAAGTGACGAATCGTTGGTTATCGAGGTTAAAATATTATTTCAATGTACATATTGGCCAGGAATTATTCCCAGTTCATGAAATACTCTTTTAAGACCATAAAATTAATCATTAAACGACAATTCAGCTATCGAGGTTCCAAAACTTGAATTTTGTAACTCCACAAATGTGCATTTTGGCAAAAATGTCCATAGTAGCTTGTCCAAACGCAAAATCTAATTCAAATTGGCATGGCTTGCAGATAGAGCATACAATTAATTGAAATAAATAAAAAGAAAATTAATTTATTCTTCCGAGTGCGGTGTATTTGGTATAACGTGGGAAAACATCCAACTTCCGGTTTCATTTTTAGCTACCGTGTTTTATAAAAAATTCTATATCACCGTTTCTATTCATCGTAAAAATAAAATAAACCCAGATTCAGGAAACTAAATAAATGGACTTTAAAGTAAAACCATAAAAAAAAAATTGTGAATTTCAACCCAAAACCGTCTTTTAGACGTAGTCAAATACTTAATGGTACCTGTACCAAAGGTGCATCTCTAGAAGAAGAGGAGTTCGGACTCGATCAAATACTAGAAAAATATGGTGAAATTTAATTACGAGCAAGTGTAAAAATGGATCATACAAATTTTAATGTAGGTATGTGTATATATAATATTATGTTATAGAAAGATATAATACGTTATAGATATATTGTAATAGATAGGCGCCATTTTGAAATAAAAACTTTCTTTCATAAAAAATAAAACTAACATTTTCAACCACTTATTGTAATCATGCACTTTTTCAAACTGCTATAATATTCTAAACTATTCATCCTATGAACAATGTTTAGGATGTTTTTGTATGAAATTTAATGTAGTTTCATTTTATACCTAAGTTATTTTCGCTGGGATCCATAGTTTTCGAGATATTTAAGAAAAACTGACAAACCCCCCTTTCAACCCCAGTAACCCCTGCTCATCCTCCACTAGAGAGGACTTTTATTATGTCGAGTAGGGCACTCTCCCTAACAACCGTTCTGAATTTTAAAATTTCCCCCTTTTTTTAAATTTACAATTCGTTGACTGGACTTCGAGTAGAAGGAAACTTGTGAAGGGGACCGGATGTGAGGGGAGGAAGGGAGCATAATTGTTTTCAAATGGGTTTGTCACCCACCCGCTCCGACACATGCAATACTGCCCTTGTATAACTATTATATAGGCATGAGGTTATTATGAGGGTTATTGATTCAGTATTTTTAATCGATTTTACCATTACAATAAGGAATTTTAGAAATATTAACTTTTAAATCCCCCTGTACTTCTAAACAATTGATACTACAAATGTTATGATGGGCGTTTTTCGTAGGAAATTGTATGCAGTTTAATTTTGTCCTGGAGTGTTTTTCAATAGAATCTATAGTTTTCGAGGAATTTAAGAAAAACTGAAAAATCCCACCCTTTAAACCCCCGTACCCGAGCACCCCCCACAGGCGGGGACTTTTAGTATGTCGTTTCGGACACTACCCCCAACAACTGCGCCAAATTTGAAAACTACACCATTTTTTTCTATTCGTCGATTTTTGGTGCTGTATTCATTCTTAAAAACGAATTGAAACACTTCTTTTTAGTTAGGAGTAAACATTAGCTTTGATTCTGATTCGCAATTTTTATTCTTCCTTCATTTTCCAGTAAAATGTCTTCAGAAAATTAAAAACAGATGTTTGGATTATGTAAAATGTCGGATTCCAGGGGTTCCACTGTATATAGATGTGTATGGCGTTCTGAAACGAGCATTGCAAATGGTTGCTGTACGTAGCAAAGCCGTCTATGTCCAGCTCAAAGGGGGTGGAAATGGTGGGGGATTGAAATTTTCATTTCCCCATAATTCCTTTACAATTGAAGATAGAAAGAAAATTCAAATGAGGCGAATGATCACCTTATCATAAAGAATAATTTTTGCATTTAAACTGTTTCGATAGCTGCAATTGCTTAGAAGTTATGAGCTGAAAAGTGATTTTCTCGCCTCTCCTCCCAAACTTGAAGTACCTTTCGACCTATGCATGTCACACCCTGTTGCGAAGATCTCGTCATTTGCAGACTCTTCCACCCGCTTTCATTCTTTCAGCTGTAATCCTTATGAAAATGGAGGGCGAAATGTTCTTTCCCTTATATTTTCCGGACTAAAGGAATCTACAGTTGCCTTCCGGAATGAGGAAGAGCATTTATTGTTGAAGCATCTACCTTACCGGTAAATCAGCGAATCTAAGGCTTGGTAGTAGAAAGATGCGTCCTGGTGATGAGGCCAGTGGCTCCCGAAAGATTTCATTGTTTGTTTAACGATCATCATCTGGTTGAAAAATGTTGTGTTGAAGATGGATTTTAAACTAGAGGAATAAAAGAAAATAAGAAGGGGCCAGATCAGGAGAATGTGTCAGATTTTCCTATTGCAAGGAATACAAGATTTCGCGTGGCAAGCGAAAAGGGTGGAAGAAAACGAATTACTGATCACCCTACTTTACTGTACCGTTCTCTAGGTGAGTTCGCCATTTTAAATGGATGCCAAATGCGCACGCATTCATTGTTCTAAATGGAATAAATAATGCAGGAACTTCAACTCCTATGAAACGCTACAGCCATTTGTTCGCGATGATATAAACAATGCATTTCATGGCAAAAAAATAGGGAACCTTACTTTTTGATACGTAATTGGGGTAGGGGATGATTGGTTAAAATATTCTCTCATATTTGCTCGATATTCATGCGCCTATGTTTGTTTTCTCTTTCAGATCCTAATCCTCTTGGTCGTTTCGGCTTCCGCCAACTACAACTACGGTTATTTTACCTTCTGCCGACCTATGAAGACTACTACGGGGGCTACTACGGACACCACTACGGTGGCTACGGCCAGGACAGAGACACATATACTCCAAGCGTCTCTTATGATCCTTCTTTTGAAGTTGCTAAGTAGTAAGCCATATTCCTTCTTTCTGATAATAATTCATTTTAGAAATTGGTTGTGAAAGTCCCACAGAAATAAGCTAAATTATTGCCTTTCTGAAAAGCCAAGCATTCGCCAATAAAACTGCAAAAACCTGTCCGTTTCGGCCAGTTGCTACTCAGGTCACGTGGGAAAACCCCGGTATAACGATAGCTCAGTTACAACTAGTGTTCCTTAAACATCGATTGTTTCAAAACAATCGATACTATCGATAATTTTCTCCCGGGGAATACTGTCGATAGGAGCATTTCAGTCGATGGTTTTGAAACTATCGATAGTTCCAGCCGATAATTTTAAAACTATCGACCGAAAATGCGCCTATCGATAGTATTGCCCTGGAGGAAACTATCGATAGTATTGAGAAAGTTGATACTATCGATAGGCGAACTTTTCAAATGTTCCCAACCGAACTCCTATGTCGCTAACGTATTTTCAAATGCTTGTAACGAACTTCGAAAGAAAGGAATTCGAAAATAGCGAAAAAAATTTCCGCTTTTCAAGCTAAATGGGTATTAAAGCACAGAGTGAAGGCTTTTTCCCAAAGCTAAATTGAACTTTCCGAAGGTTGCGATGACGGCTCGATTGCATCTGATGGGCCAGCTGATGATGACATAGTTTCCCTCATGAGAGAATGATTTGATTGACGATTCAGCTTGAGATAGGCAAAACGGAGGAGATGCAAGTTCAGAGACTTCAATTTCTGATGCGAAGGCAGCCGTGAACGTTTTATAAAATTTTTTTGCAACATAAATTCTGGATAAAATGTTAAGTACTTGTTCTCAATCATTGATAAGAAGATAGATGAAATGTATCTTGTCTTCAATCATTGGTAAAAAGATAAATGAAATGTATCTTGTTTTCAAGCATTGATAAGAAGATAGATGAAATGCAACTTGTTTTCAATCATTGGTAAGAAGATAGATTAAATGTATCTGAAATCTATGTGCTTTAACCAAAAAATCACGGCTTATTTTTAAACTTTAGAGCAGAGGTTCCCAACCTGTGGCACGCGTACACTTGGTGGTACGCGAAGGACCATTTGTGGGTACGAGAAATAAAAATTGTTAATGGCGGAAACAAGAAAACATAAGGGATTAAAAAAGTTAGAGAATTTTGTTTCTTCAAGTGAATACTTGCTATTTAATAACTATATCACTGAATAGTTAATTATTACAAAGTGTGATATTTAGCTATCCATATAAGTTAAAACAAAATAATTACATCACTGATTTCATTTGCTTTGGCGTTGAACTAATATTATTGTGAAAATAGAGTAAAACGTCAAATCAAAAAGTCTTGCAAATGTTATTAATTCGAGTCATTTCACTTTTATGCTAACTTAAAGCGAACCTTAAAATTATTGATTGGGGGGAGGAGTTGGATGTGATGGTAAAGGGGTACGCGAAATCAAAGAAGATTTACAGTTTACTCGAGGGAAAAAATGTTGGGAAACCCTGCTTTAGAGAAATAAAGTGTAATTACAATTAATTTCACTCTAATTTTTTAAAAACAGATATTCATCTTAATTTATTATAGCCCGTTAATGATAGTAATTTATTGCAATTAATTTGTTCAACACAAAATTGGGTTTAAGGATTATAGCAAGTTTTGTGTAGCCAATGTTTGAAAAAGCGGATATCGCGAACTTCTGGATCAGTCCTTCGAGGTTCTGTTATAACGGGGTTTGACAGCATTTATTTATATAAAATACAGGGATGTTATTTACATTCCACGGGTATGGGATAGCCATATAGAGAGATTGGGATGCACAGAAAGGCTCGCGGCTGACAGACCACTGGACATGCGACTGGTCAAAGTTTCCCCCAGAATGAATGTGAGGTATGGACGACCCGTCAATGTAATCATCTTCAAAGCCCTAGTATACATCTCAGAGTTCTTTGGCATTTTTCCATTGTCCCACCAAAATATCCGGTCATATGACCGCCAATGTCCATTTTGATAAGGTGACTGACGTCCAGGAGATAAATTAAAATATCATTCCCACCTGTTTGGGACGCAGTCACTGGTGTGGGTGGCCGGACACGTCACACTCCGAAACTTGCAGCCTTCACACGTCATGGATTGATATCAGATCTTAAAAGAGGGGAATCATTCATCAATTCTCTATGATTATTTCGTTAAATGTCTAGTAGTTTTGCTTTAATTATGAGCAGAATGTTGGTTGTTTCAAACTTAAAGCTATGTCAAGAACTCAGTCCATGTAGTTCATCTGGAAGAGAAAACATATCCGACCAAAGATAAATGTAAGTCTACGATCGAAAGCGTAAGAAATCAGAATTTTCTGCACTTACTGGTTGTATTGAAAGTATTTCCTGGTGTGTCATGTTTCAAGTGTGGTCAAACAGCCATTATTTGTGTACTTGTAGATAACGCTTCGTTCAATCTGCATTTTGTGTTTTGTTCAGCCGCTGCAACTTTATGCATAACTGAGGAATCAAGACCACGCCCATATTTGTTATTCGTCTGATTTCATTCAATGTATATCAACATTTAATTCAATGTGTTTCAGTTTCACTCACGTTTCTTCTTTCTCTTCCAGTTTTAATCGAGGTCAAGTCGCCACCTCTCCGAAATCTCTCCCATATCTGGATCCTAGAGTAAACGATATCACAGCTGATCCAACCACAAACGAAGCTGTTCTAATCGCAGTAGTTGCCTCCAGACAACCTGCAACCCCCGCTGCTACTCCAAACTACTATGCTTCCGCAGTTTCACGTGCTCCATCATTCGATGCTTTTGATATCGCAATAGAGTCCGTCAGGCTACCTGCAACGCACGCTCGCGGTCCTGCAATCTCCTATGCTGCTCCAGCAGTTTCACGTGCTGCCATCCCAGCCAACGCAGCTGTTCCAGCCTTCCGATACATTCCCGGCCACCCCTACGGCACCCCCGTTATCTACGGCTACTCTTCCGGAGCCTACACCTACTACTCCCCCTCCGTCCTCAGCCCCTACAGCTACGGATCCCACTGAAGCTACGGCTCCTACCACTCCTTGCCCTACGGCTACCTCTACAAGAAGTGAGAGCGAAGACGTGTAAGTAACGCATTATAGCACCACCCTCTCTTATAGGCTGCTTTATTGCCGCTATAGGAGCATTTACAGACATTAAGCCAATATTGTTCAGCCGGTCATTTACAACCGCTCCACGCAGCGCAATTCATCAACTGCCAATCACCCCCCTCCTTTGAGATTTCCTCGGTGAATTTCCACACCAAGTCTCCCCCTCCTCACAGTCGTACCTATTTCCGCTTCGTTAGTGGCCGTGCATTCCAAATGGAGTTATGAATATCTTAGCACCGCACTGCTCCAATTATGACCGATTCTGGCGTGGAGCACTCGTAAATATCCGTGGTTATCTTTTTGCGCATGCGTGGTCTTACAGGCATGCGCAGAAGGACCGGACAATGGCGAGTGCTTGACCGAACGGCCATCTACAAGCCTTTTTTCTTCCCTCGTCTCTTTCTGCGTATGCGTGATCTTACTGGCGTGATAATACTGGTTTAAGGTAAAAACTCCTTAAAAGAAAATAGGAGTTTTACGATATTTTTAAATATCCAATATTCCGTACAATGTGCTAAATTTTGGAAATACTGTACGGTCAAACCTCTATACAGAGGCCATTTCCAGGAAAAGTGGCCAAAGAATTTTATGTTCGGAAGTACAAAATCAGCATTAAATCATGCCCTGATTCGTTATTTCTGATAAAGAGAGTTTTGAGAATCATCTAGGGTACTTCGAAAAATTCTAATTTCTTTTATAAAGACATAATTTCATTTGCGTCTCCTGGGATGTTTCAACTTTTGTGAATGTAACTTTTTATTTTCATCGAAAAATAAATCCTCAGTCCTTTCTTCGCTACTTGTTGAGGAATGATAACAATATCACCTGTTTTTAAATTGTCCGCTCTCAACGAATTTCATGTTTGGAAGTACGGTGGACCTATTCGATGACTCTTACTGGAGTTTGACATTGCATGGATGATTAATTTCATTAAAATCTGACGTGCATTATCAATGGAATAATGAAGACGGTGGATTGCGTTGTCTATTTTCACAGATATTTATAAAATACCTGGAATAATACCCTACCGTACAGTAAAATGTTCCATGTTTTCTTGAGTATTGTAAATTAAATATTTGAACACTCGTAGACTCCTTATAGGCAAAAGCATTTAAATGAGGTTGAATGAAATCAAAGTTCATGGATACATACACAATTATGGATAGAACTTTTCGAACTCAAAAGCCAAACTTCTTCGGTTTAAGTTCCGAACCAAACGAGTCATTCCATATGTGATATAAATTAGAAAATTGCAATTTCTAATTCGTTTCATCGTTCTTATTTCATGAGTGTGACATCCTTTCTCCTTTTCTTGCAAGTGAGGTGATGGCAGGACGTTTTCGGTCAGCTTTTAAAATGTTGTAGAGAACCTAGCACAGAACTCTTTCTTCGATGTGTGTTATTTTATCTGTAGATAAATAAAAGTTTTATTTTTGTTAATTGCCATCTTTTATCTTCTATCTTCGTGTCTTTCGATGCTGTGTAAGGATGAATTTTAAAATCTTGCAGTATGTAAAATAAGTCTAACATTTTCATTTATACTGAGCTATGATATAAAGAAAATGTAGTTTTTATATTCCACGTAAATGGTAACTCGCAGATAAAAAAATTATCTGTTATTCGATCCGTTTTGGTGCTAATTAATCAAAGCTCAGCCACAACCTACAAAGGATTTCTGATGATTTGCCGAATTTTTGAGTTATAAACACAGTGAAACCTGTGTATAAAGATACTGTCTATAACGGTACACCTGCGTATAAAATGTTCATTGGTCAAGGCGGAATTCGTATTCACTCAATGCATTTTCAACCTGCCAACAACGATAATCACATTTCAGACTCATCTGTCTTCAACGATAATTTTATCTCTTCACGCACATATCACACGGACAGCTATCGTACTCTTTTATCGTGAGCATGAGCACAATGCCACCCAGCAAAAAGTTTTGTAGCACGTGACGCATTGAAACAACCGATCAGACAGGATTTTGGTAATCGCCGCGCAATTCTTGGCGAACTACGCCACCGTAAAATTCACACCCGATTGGTTTGAATTTCCGTTGCTCACGATTTTCCGTCCCCATCGTGTGCATTTTGAAGCCAGTTGAATACAGCACACGAGTTCCTTCATCTTTTCTAACAGGTCGCGTGCTACAAACTTTTTTGCTGAGTGGCATTGTGCTCGTGCTCACGATAAAAGAGTAAGATATCTCTAACTGTGATATGCGTTTTAGAAATCTCAAACACCACAACCTCGATTTTGCTTCTTGGAAAAAGGCACCCCCGTTGTTAAAGAATGCCAGATAACAGTAGAATAGAAGGGAGGGGCAAGAAACCGAGGCCTGTGGTAGGAGGTGGATATGGGGGAAAAGTGATTTGAATGTGCACAAATGTTTGTTGCCTCTGACTCCTAGTGGGAACTAACCTGTTCGTTCGCATTTAGCGCATCGGACTGACCACTTGTTCCTTGAAATTCGCTGTTCATGTGTTAACACATTGAATCTAGGATTGCACGGCGTAGAACATTGGGATTTGAAGAAAAGCTACAAATAATTTCAGAAATCGATCAAGAACTAAAGCAAGTTGATGCTACTAAAAAAATGGAACTTTTTAGTCGATGATAGCTACTTTCAAAAAAGAAAAAAGAGAGGAAAAGACATTGGAGATACTTTGAGATAAAATAAAATGAAAAACAAATGAAAACGATTTAGCCCTTAACTGGGGAGGTCTACACGACCGCATTTTTTTAAAAGAATCAAATAAAATTTTCTAATAGAAATGCCAGCATGAGATTATCCCTATATATTCTGTACACATTTCTCTTAACATAAAAAATATATTTTTTAAAATTTTTGAAAATATATTATCAGCGGAAAAATTGATTATTTTGTTACATTTTTCTCGGAATATTCGGCCACTCTGTTGTGTCATGTACTGTGAAAACCCAGAACTGAAGAGAGACACTCTGGTGTGTCACGTACTGTGACGACCAAACCTGCAAAAAACCACTCTGGTGTGCCACGTACTGTGAAGACACAGAACTGCAGAAAACTACTCTGGTGTGTCACATACTGTGACAACCCGGAACTGCAGAAAACTACGCTGGTGTGTCACGTACTATGAAGACCCAGAACCACTCTGGTGTGTCACATACTGTGACGACCAAACCTGCAGAATGCCACTCTGGTGTGTCACGTACTGTGACGACCCAGAACTGCAAAAAACTAGTCTGGTGTGTCACATACTGTGACGACCCAGAACTGCAAAAAACTATTCTGGTGTGTCACATACTGTGACGAAGAATCCTGCAGAAAGCCACTCTGGTGTGTCACGTACTGCGACAACCCAGAACAGCAAAAAGTCGCTCTGGTGTGACACGTACTGTGAAGACCCAGAACTGCAGAAAGCCACTATGGTGTGTCACGTACTGAGAAGACCCAGAACTGTTGTGTAGTTATCTTTGATTAATCTAAATTCAATTTTTTGGATCGTATAGTAGAATAGTCAGGAAAATAATCGTAACCGAGTTGTGTTCAGAAGGCTAGTTATTAACCCGAGGTAAACCTTACAGTGACATAAATTTATAAGTAGATAATACCAGACCTGGAAAATCTGTTAGGACACATTGAGTGAGAAAACATATTCATGAAAGTAGGACAGAAACTGTAAAGTTGAACTAAATGCAATTTATTTATGGATAAAAAAATGAAAAACATATATACACTTGTGGCGATAGACATGTTCGTGTGCACAATATGCTAGCACTCTTGAATAAAATACACTCTTTCTGGATCATAAACACTTAACATAAATTTCTGAAATGCAAAGTTGGGGACCCCTAGCAGGTGAAGGTCATTTACACATGTAAGGTACTGCAAGATTACAATCATTAATTTTGTCATACGAGTATAATCAGAATTGCGGATTAACATCATGAAGTTCGCAGGCTGACATTACATTTCTAATGCTAAGAATTTACCCTGCGCACAAAATACATTCCTGCATTTCTTACAATAGTCTTTACTCAAAATATAATAAAAGAGTACAACTTCCAATGCATAGTAACCCTGTTAATACCTTATGAGTTTTAAGAATCCACAATTGAATCCCTACTTGTTTCAAAATTTTTCTAAATGACCTATTTGCAACAATACAATAAAAAAAAATTGTTCAGACTGAAAATTACATTTATGCTGCTAGGTGTTATTCGTAGTTCTATTCAAGATATTCAATTTAAAAAAATTAATAAAAGAAACTTAGCTGACAGCACTGATGAGGGCAATCTGGGCTGGGTGTCTGGATTCGGAAGCGCACACAAGAGCTGGAAGGCGAGGCGAGTCTCTTTCACACATTTTCGAGCCTTTTCATGGAACCTTGTAACGGGAAATGTCCTCCCAATTCAGCCGATAATTACACCACACATAATTCGGGACACTTGGGCTTGTAGCTGACAGCTCCTTTCGGCAGGCCAAACGCCAAACTGTCCTCAGAAGCTCGCCATACCGTCCACAAACCCCTGGTATACGCCCCAAAGAGTTGCAGTAAGCCAATTGGGAACCCCTAGACTCTTCTGATTGGAGGGCGAGGTTTCTCAGGAAAAGGGTCGGTAATGCCCTAACACCCAAAGGATAATTAATCAAACTGGACAGGGTTCGAAAAAGGTCTTTGTGTAAAACAGAGAATTTGTCGCGTCAGGATAGTAAAATTTGGGTGGTCCGTTGCACGCTTATTGTCAAGGAGTCATAAATGGCAGGAAGTGGAATTGACCCAAGTAGTAAAACGGGAGATTCGGATCCTTTTCTACAAAGGAGCGGAAGACTCAAGAAACAATTTTTAATTTCAAACTCAACGGGGGTTCAAAAGCGTGAAATAAGCAATTACGGCGATTCACCTGCACGTGCGTTTCTCAAGAAAAGGGGGAGGTATATACGGTAAAAGAGGAAAGAAAAAGGTCGTATTCTACAGGGGGGTTGTATAAAGTTAAAAGAGGGCTAGCTGTCCAGAGTTCAAAAAAGTGCAAAAGAAAAAAAAAACATTTCATGTAATTTAGAGAAAGAATTAAAATTTAAGTTTCTCAATAAAAATAAAGGAATTAGTCTGCCGAAAAAAATAAATAATAATTAAAATAAACGACACCACATATCCTACCCGTTCCTGAAAAAAATTTTATGCAACGCATAAAAATTTTCTTGATGAAATCAAGTGATGTGCAAATAGGTCAGTTGTAAAACATAAATATCAAATCACAATACAACATTAAATACAAATAAATCACTGAGAAAAAAATTCCCGATTAATCATATATATTTACATACATCAACAAGTATCAAATAAAAATTTCACACAACGTGTTATGAAATAGCGAAACAGCATTGCAATCACCAAGGATCAGAGCAAAATGTTATCCAATATTTTTCAACCCGACACAGTCTGAAGTGTCATTCAATAGAAATAAAACTCACCCGATAACACAGAAATCAAAAATTCTCAAGAAATTTTAACTCTAAATCTTGCCAGTTCGCAGTGCTAAAAAAAATATCAAAGTCTCACACCTAAAAATCATCATCTCAAATCCAGTTCATTTTGAATTGTAAGCATGTAAATAAAAGTTAAAGTTTATCCATCAAGTCATTACACTGGACATTCTGATCCCAAAGGTAAACAAATAAAAATAACCTAGAACTAACTTAAGGTAGTAAAAGGTGATACAAGAGAGAAAAACAATTACAATTACAATATAAATATCTAAGTTCTAAACAAAAGTGCGTACGAGTGTTGTGTGTGAAGTTGTACTGTGTATTCTGTATTCACAGAAAGTTAAGCTTTCCGATAAAAACAAAGTTTTATATCTCACGCATCCTCTAGATCAAAAATACAAAATATCAGAGACACAAAAGTGCAAGGAGTCAACTTAACCCTACATAATACTCCAAAAACTCACATATACCAACAAATGTATATCAAATCTGACTCGCAACCCCAAACATAAGGAGTTACCTTATACTAAAAGTGACCTAAAATACCCACACAAATACTCAGTAGTATTCACGTACTAATTTACACATAAAAACAACAAGTATCAACACGTGATTTAATAAGTGTCGCTACCAAATTTTCCTACAACATTCATCCAGTAGAAAAACAAACAGGAAAATAATCTCCAAATTGCTCTAAACATTAATTTATCAGAACAAAGACCTCATAAATACATATACAAAATTTTAAATAAATCACAAACTATGTTGTAACTAGCTCAGAAATTGCTAAGTGCAAAAGATGGAAGAGTCAATAGGTGGAGAAATCTGTAATATTTTCAACCTGAACAAAACTTTCAAAGAATGTATTACCAAGTAGAATTCTAATGAAAGTGAGAAAAGGAATTTAAGTATATCAAATATTTCAAGTCAAGGAAATTATTAAAGAAAAGATTAAAGAATGGAATCCGAGCAGTACACCAAAGTGTTAAAACATACCGACCCGCAGCAGATTCAACAACTGCAATGCACACACAAGATACCAAAATCATTGAAATATGTTAACAGAATGTAACAGGCGCCTTATCACAAACCACAAACATACAGTAAGAATTGAACAAAGGGTAGAAATAAAGAATTTGTATAGTTCTGATCAAAAAAAATTTTAATCTATTTCACCCCATCAAACACATGCAAAGAATGTAAGCAAAACACAGCATGAAATACTTAAATACAATTATAGAGAAACATGGAATAAGTAAATGGGCATAGTCACAAAAAGACCCACAACTCCATGTAAATAAATAAAAACAAAACAAAAACTGTAGTAATGGCACATTTCATCAATTGCAACATCTAGCAAGTTGATCAGTGACTTCCATAAGTGATCAACTCACTCAGAGAAGAAAATACAAGTAAACTATATGATAAGTAAATGTGATTAAATACGCAGCGCAAAAAAATGTACAAAATAAAAGAAAAGAAGAAATATGTAAATATAAGTACACAATGAAACTGTCAATTCCATTAAGCAACAGTGTGAAACCTGTTAGTAAACAAAGCAGCCATCAGTTTGTTTATCAACAAAACCATGTGATCCAGTTTGTTTGTAAACAACAGAAAAAAAAGAAAACCAAACTATCACACCAAAATAATGCAATGTGAATTTTGTCAAAAATCTAAACGTGTGATGGAAAGAAAGCACTCTATCTTACATTATAAAGGAAAAACAAAAATCATAATATTCAAAACAAAGAAAAGAAGTCACCATATAAACATTGCACAATACAAACAAATCAAAAGGTAAACAAACATTGTGGTTAATGCTTGTTATATATAACCATACCATAATTGTCTCTGGGCCTCAAGTTATATGGATGAGCATTTTGTAATATAGACCCTTGGCTTTGTATTTGGGACACATTTGTATGTACATTTGACATTGAAACAGGTGTCGAATGATTTGGATAGTCATAAACACTTGTAGCAGGACTGCTAAAATTTGGAGAACCAGGAATATCATAAGAAACACTATCATCAACAATCTGTGCTTGATCTACAGAAGTATTACACATTACACTTCTTAACGAGAGATTAATATCATTCACTAAACTCCTGTATGGCAAGGACAAGGGTGGAAATTCTTCCGAAACATCAGTATCACCCCGACTTTGGTTCGTCTCATTTGTGACAACTGGAGAGTCTACTATCTCAGATTTTTCCTCAATAGCGGGAAAGATTTCTCTCTCCGTGACCTTAACAAGTCTATTCAGATGAATTGTTTGTATGTCTAGCGGGTGGGCAATGTGTTGAATTTGGAAGATGACAGGAGAATTTTGTTTTATTACTCTGTAAGGACCCTGATTTAGCTTTGATAATTTTTTTAGAAGTATGCACTTTGATTTTTGGTGTATGTGCTTGAGTCCTTAACTTGTCCGCTTATTCTTTGGCAAGGAAACTTGAACTTTGGAATAACTCTCAGCCTGCTTATCCAAGTTCTGCTTCACCAATGCAAATGCAGTCTGCAACTTAGTGACTAGTTGTTGTGCATATGAAGGACTGTCAGAGTAAGATCTTACCTTCTCTGAGAAAATTAGATGACAAGGCATAACAGGATCACGACCGTAGACAAGAAAACTTGGGTTTTCGTCTAAAATTCTGTGTCGAGCATTTCTATAAGCCATTAATGCAAAGGGGAGGTGCTCACACCAATCTACCTGTTGTACAGACACCAAATGACTTAAGGTGTCAATTATTGTTTTGTTTAATCGTTCCAGCATGCCATTTCCTCGTGGGTTATAAGCCAGAGTTTGTTGCTTAGAAATTCCCAGCTTTGTATAAACCTCTTGCATTGCATTTGAAAGAAATTTTGAACCTCTGTCTGAATGCAAAGTCTGCATGACACCATGTCTCGAAATAAAATCAATTAACACTTTTGCAACATTATGACTCTGAATATCTGGAAGAGCATAAGCCTCCGTATAACGAGTAAAATAATCAGAAATCACAATAATCCATTTATTTCCATTCTTAGAAGTTACTAAAGGTCCAATGGCATCAAATGCCACCTTCTGAAAAGGGTAATCAGCAGTAGGGATACTCTGAACAGGAGCATTAACATTTTTGGCAAAACCTCTCCTCTGTATACATGAATGGCAAGAAGCCACATAACGTCTAACCTGTGCATACAATCCCTTCCAAAAAAATTGTCTTGAATTCTTTTTAAAGTCCTGGCTAAACCAGGGTGAGCCACTGTATCATTGTCATGAGTTAAATTTAAAATCTTTTGAACTAGTGTCTGAGGCCCTACCAACTTTGCCTTTGAGCCATGTCTATCTTTAGAATTTGTATAACATAACAAGACATTATTTTTGAGAAAAAAGTTTGGCGAATTTGGCGAGAAAACAAAATTTGAATTAAGTTTATCTTTTATGTTACAGCAGTAGGCATCTGCATTTTGCTTTTCAATTATTTCCGAGTTTGGGACTTCATTCACAGAAAAAATGTTTGCTTCTAAATCAAGGGTATTCAAGTCGGGCTGTTTTTCTGACACACATTCATCATTTGGATAACTGGCCCTAGAAAGGTAATCGGCCATCAGATTCAACCTTCCTGGCTTATGAATGACTGTGTAATCAAATTGTTGTAATGTTACCATCCATCTTGCTATTCTAGAGGTAGGATCTTTGTAATTAATGATTTTTGATAAGCACTGCTGATCACTATAAATTCTAAAATGTTTCCCAAATAAATAATTTTTAAAGTGATTTACTGCAAAAACTATGGCCATTGTTTCTATTTCTACAACTGCAAATTTTGTTTCGGCTTTACTCAATTTTCCTGATGCAAAAGCAATGGGGTGTAAAAATCCAGTTTCATCCTCTTGAACCAGAACTGCTCCGAGGGCTAGTTTTGATGCATCTGAGCAGACTGCAAAAGGTTTACTGAAATCAGGCAGAGCCAAACATGGTTCACTTGTTAAATACAATTTTAATTTTTCAAAAGCAGACTGCTCCATCTCAGTCCATTTAAATCCATTACAATCTTTAGTCAATTCTGTGAGGGGAAGTGCTATCTCATAATACTTAGGAATAAATTTCCTATAAAACCCTGTGAGACCCAAAAATGATCTGACCTGCCTTTTTGTTTTTGGAGGCAATGCTTCTCTAATAGAATCCAAATTTTTCTTATCGGGGTAGACTTGACCCTCTCTGACAGTGTGGCCTAAGTAGGTGATTTGATCTTTCAAAAAGGAACATTTCGATGGTTTAACTTTTAAATTTGCTTTTTGTAGTCTTTGAAAAACCATTTCTAATTTTGACAAGTGTTCGTCAAAACTCCCTGCAGCAATCACAAGGTCATCTATGTAACAAGAAATTTGGAACTCACTTAGTCCTGCAAGAACCAAGTTCATCAATCTTTGAAAACTTTCACTGGCATTTCTGAGTCCAAAGGGCAAGCGTTTATATTCAAAGAGTCCAAATTCTGTGGCTATGGCAGTATATTTTGTATGATCCGGGTGCATAACCATTTGGTGAAAACCCGAAGTCAAATCTAAAGTTGAAAAAAATTTGGCACCAGAAAGATTATCAATCATTTCTGTGAGATTCGGCAAGGGATAATTATCAGGGACAGTTTTTGCATTAAGTTTTCTCAAATCAGCCACCAATCTGTAAGAACCATCAGATTTCTTTACAAGAATTACTGGGGCACTAAATGAACTAGTAGAGGGCTGAATAATCCCAGCTTCTAACAACACATTAATTTGAGACCTGATTTCAGGCTTTAGATGGTAAGGAACCCTATATGGTTTCTGTCGAATAGAAATCTGATCTGACAAATGGATCTCGTGTTTAATGAGATCACACTGCCCTAAGTCTGAAATATTCAGAGCAAAAACAGAATTATATTTAGAAAGGAGATTCATAACTCTTAATTTTTGTTCATCTTCTAGATGATTTAAATCCACTTGTGTGGCCCAATCTATTTGTCTTTTAGAATTTTCAGAACTTACATTGTTTACATTTTCAATACAAGCAACTTTATGAATTGGTGAAATTTTAACAAGTGCCATATTTTTGTTTAAGTTAACAGGAGAATCATTTAAGTTACAAACTAATGCTACACATCTATTTTTTACATCTAAATTTGAAACAGATCTAGCAATTAGGAAAGAGTCAGAATGTTTATCATTTAAACTTTCAACTAAAATGGGTTAATCAACAGTGAGAGCATTACAATTATCATCTAACTTAATTTCCACATACTTTTGAGAAAAGGCAGGAATTTGTATTTTTGTTACCATTCTACCAGTGATTGAATTTACACTTGACATCTCAACATCACATTTTTCATTATCTAGAAACTGATCACTGTTTAGTTTTTGTTTTGAAAAATCATCAGAAGGGGAATTTGCTGAATTACCACTCGGAAACATTCTATGAAAATTCCAACTCACAGATACCACATCATTTCTAAGAACTGAATTTTTACAGTCGAGGACAAAATTAAAACACTGGAAGAAATTTTGACTCAGAATGAGATCAAAAGTTGGATAAAGGTCTGTTCCAGCCACAACAAATTGTGTTTTAAAACAAGTAACATTTATATTCATGTTAACACATATTATAGTGTCAGAGTATATTGTTAAAACTGTGATGGTTTTCAACTCAACAGGTGATCCATTTACAACAATAACGCCGATCCCCCCTCCTTTCAGATTTCCTCGGTGAATTTCCACACCAAGTCTCCCCCTCCTCACAGTCGTACCTATTTCCGCTTCGTTAGTGGCCGTGCATTCCAAATGGAGTTATGAATATCTTAGCACCGCACTGCTCCAATTATGACCGATTCTGGCGTGGAGCACTCGTAAATATCCGTGGTTATCTTTTTGCGCATGCGTGGTCTTACAGGCATGCGCAGAAGGACCAGACAATGGCGAGTGCTTGACCGAACGGCCATCTACAAGCCTTTTTTTCTTCCCTCGTCTCTTTCTGCGTATGCGTGATCTTACTGGCGTGCCAATACTGGCTTAATGTAAAAGCTCTTTAAAATAAAAAAATAGTTTTACGATACGATTACGATTTTTTAAATTACCAATATTCTGTGTAATGTGCAAAATTTTGGAAATACTGTGCGGATAAACCCTCTCTACAGAGCCCGTTTCCAAGAAAAGTGCCCGCTCTCAACGAATTTTGTGTTCGGAAGTACAAAATAAGCTTTAAAACATGCCCTGATTCGCTATTTCTGATAAAGCTAGTTTTAAGAATCATGAAAAAGAACTACAAAAAATTCTAATTTCTTTTGTGAAGATATACCGTTTGCGTCTGCTTGGATCTTCCGGCCTTTTCGGAGGAAACTTTTTACATAAATCGAAAAATAAATCCTCAATCCTTTTTTCGCTAGTTTTTGAGGAATGGACAACAATATCATCTATTTTAAAATTCACAGCTCTCAACGAATTTCATGTTTGGAAGTACGGTGGACCAATTCGATGACTCTTACTGAAGTTTGACATTGCATGGATGATTCATTGCGTTAAAATCTGACGTGCATTATCAATGGAATAATGGAGACGGTGGATTTCCCTCACATGGATGATTCATTGCGTTAAAATCTGACGTGCATTATCAATGGAATAATGAAGACGGTGGATTGACATCGCATGGATGATTCATTTCATAAAATTCTGACGTACATTATCAATGGAATAATGAAGACGGTAGATTGACATCGCATGAATGATTCATTGCGTTAAAATCTGACGTACATTATCAATGGAATAATGAAGACGGTGGATTGCATTGTCTTCTTTAACATTTATAAAATACGTGGAATAATATCTTACCGTACAGTATAATGTTCCAAGTTATCGCGAGCATTGTAACTTAAATGTTTGCAAACTCGCAGATACTTTTAGGCGGAAACATTTAAATGAGGCTGATTTAATTCAAAGTTCATGGCTACATACACAAATAGAAGTTTTAGGATCGAAGTTTTCGGACTTAAAAGCCAAATTGCCGAACCAAACGAGTCATTCCATATGTGACCTAAATTAGAAAATTGCAATTTCTAATTCGTTTCATCGTTCTTATTTCATGAGTGTGACATCCTTTCTCCTTTTCTTGCAGGTGAGGTGATGGCAGGACGTTTTCGGTCAGCTTTTAAAATATTGTAAAGCACCCAGCTCAAAACTCTTTCTGCGATGTGTGTTAATCTATCTGTAGATAAATAAAAGTTTTATTTTTGTTAATTGACTTCTTTTGTCTTCTTCTATCTTCGTGTCTTTCGACGCACGGATCCACTTTAGAAGACTGTCCAGGGATGAATTTTAAAATCTTGCAGTATGTGAAATAAGTCTAAAATTTTCATTTATACTTAGCTATGATAAAAAATGTAGTATTTATATTCCACGTAAATTGTAACTCTCAGATAAAGAAATTCTCTGTTATTCGATCCGTTATGGTGCTAATTAAGCAAAGCTCAGCCACCGCCAACAAAGGATAATTTATGATTTGCCGAATTTTGTGTTATAAATACAGCGAAACCTGTGCATAATGATACTGTCTATAACGGCAAACCTGCCTATAAAATCTTCTTTGGTCAAGGCGGAATTCTTATTCACTCAATGTATTTTCAACCTGCCTACAAAGATAATCACATTTCAGACTCATCTGTCTTCAACGATAATTTTATCTCTTCAAGCACATATCACACAGAGAGATATCGTACTCTTTTATCGTGGGCTTGAACGCAATGCCACCCAGCAAAGAGTTTTGTTGCACGTGACGCATTGAGACAACCGATCAGACAGGATTTCGGTCATCGTTGCGCCATTCTTAGCGAACTACGTCACCGTCAAATTCACACCCGATTGGTTTGAATTTCCGTTGCTCACGATTTTCCGTCCCCATCCTTTGCATTTTGAAGCCAGTTGAATACAGCACACGAGTTCCGTCATCTTGTCTGAACGGTGACGTGCTACAAACTTTTTTGCTGAGTGGCATTGTGTTCGTGCTCACGTTAAAAAGTACGATATCTCTAACTGTGATATGCGTTTTAGAAAGCTGGAGCACCAGAACCTCGATTTTGTATCTTGGAAAACGGCACACCCGTGGTTAAAGAATGCCAGATAATAGTAGAACAGATGGGAGGGGCAAGAAACCGAGGCCTGTGGTAGGAGGTGGATATGGGGGAAAAGTGATTTGAATGTGCACAAATGATTGTTGCCTCTGACCCCTAGTCGGAACTAACCTGTTCATTCGCATTTAGCACATCGGACTGACCACTTGTTACTCGAAATTCGCTTTTCAAGTGTTAACACATTGAATCTAGGATGGAACGGCGTAGAACATTGGGATTTGAAGAAAAGCTGCAAATAATTTCGGAAATCGATCAAGAACTAAAGCAAGTTGATGCTACTAAAAATATGGGATTTTTCAGTCGATGATAGGCTACTTTAGAAAAAGAAAAAAGAGAGGAAAATGCATTGGAGATTCTGTGGGAAAAAAGTAAAGTGAATAACAAATGAGAACGATTTAACCCTTAACTAGGGGTTGCGGTCTACGAGACGGCATTTTAAAAAAATCAAATAAATTTTTCTAATAAAAATGCCAATATTTAATTCTCAATATATCTTTTGTAGTCATTTCTTTTAATATAAAATTTTTTTCTTCATTTCGAAAATATATTATGAGCAAAAAAATTGATTATTTTGTTGCATATATTTTTGTCGGAATATTCGTTATAACTAATATTTATCTTATAAAAAAATAAATATTTTTTTGTTCTTTTAAATGATATTTATTTTTCCTTTATATAAATGTATGACAAAAACAATATAAATTAAAATTTAACCATTATATAAAAAATAAAAAAAATTGACACGGGCTAAAACTGACTTGCATTTTGCACGGAATTATTTCAGGTCAGATTCTTGCTCACATACATAGCAAATCTTTCAGTGCATTCTAAACGTGCAGCATTTTCACAAAATAAGCAGTTTTCCTTTTCTTCTTTAGTAGAAATAAATTACATGTTATCTTCTCTTCCAACTTTGTGATCTTCCAGGATTATCAATCTCTCCTGCATTTCCGTATCACTCCCTGAAATTAGCTTCAATGCCATTCGCAATTCTGTATTTATTCTTGGATTTTCTATTCTTCTTCTCATTTTGGGAACTCATTCTCTTGCGAAGGCTTTAAAAAAATGCATTCTATTTAAAACAGGGTGTGCAAAATGGCTTTGATTCAAATTGTATGAAGTTACAGTACTCATTTACAACAGTCTATAGAAAATCGCCATATACCAATTATGGAAGTTGGTTGATATTATAAAGAGGAGTTCTAATTGTTCGTTTTCTCTCAAACTGATCACGTAACACGATTTCTTCAATAATAATAATTTTCACATGAAGAAGGTCGAGCTTCTTTTGAAATTCAGATAATTCTGAATTAGTCGAATGTGAACTTTCATCAAAAACTCCTCTGTACAATTATTCTCATCACTGAAATCACTACCTAATTAAAATTCTAAATAAATTTTTTTGAATATCTTCGTCATAACGAGGATCAGGAGGCTGGATGATAATCTGACAATTAAGTTTCAGTGGCATTCTGTAAGCCTTTCACAATATTGGAACACCAGCAAGGAGGTGCGGTCTGCTAGACCGCGTGGAAAGAAATAACTGGAATATGAAAAAAGCAAATTTCGAAACTTCAAGAAAATGTATACGTGTAGTCCATAACATAAAATGGGAAGCTACGGGACGAATCCTTTCAATTGAACTGAAAGTAGAGTAGGGGTGATGGATAAACCATTCTTAACGGTCTCTGAGATCCACACCTCCCCGTAAATGACGATGCTGACAAAACTTTCAATTAAAATTTTCGTCTTGAACAAAAAATTTTATATCGATATGTAAAATGATATATTTTATATCTTTATAAGATGCAATTTTTATCAGCTATTATTTGTAAGATCAATCAGTAAGCACAATAAAATATGTTAGTTTATTAATACATGCACACGCACGTGAACACTGGATGTGCAAGTCCTCAAACTGTCTATAATGATAACCTGTCTATAGCAACACATTTTCTAGGTCTCTTCAATATCGTTATAGACAGGTTTCACTGTATCAATATACTCTTTTGTAACGAAGTGTTATGTCCTAGATGTAAGTGCGACAGCATTTATTTATATTCATGTAGCACAGCAATTTTATTTTTCTTCCACACTCATTTCTTTCGTGATTTTCGCCCCTATTTTCACACTTTCATGAAGTGGTGGGTGTATCATTTTTAATGATGGTAATCGGAGCTTTGGGCTAGCTAAAAATTTGAATTTCAGTCTCTTTCATTTGAAACTTAAACTTTGAACCAGAAAGACCCTCTTTTATATCACGTACTGAGACACACAACTACAAAGATTTTTTCGCCAGTGGCGCTGTTCCATTTACTTTGTTCGGGACGCGCACTAAATTTTGTTAAATGGACTTTTACAGTCGTGAGTTGACTTTCTGTAAGATCTTTCCGTCCGATATAAAATGCCTTGGCAGAAATTCATTCCGCACTGACTTCCACAGCAACCAGTGGTAGAACTTCAGGACCCAGCATGCAGTACCTGGTAATGTGATTTTCTCACTATTCTCCCATATTACTCTTTAGTCGCTACTTAAATACATTTTGTTCCAATTTCTTTTATTAGTTATCGAAATAAGAATAACAATTCCTTATGCCGAAATCCACTCTAGATTTTTGTGGAGCACCAAGATTTCTTCAGGTATCTATTTGCTGCAGCTTTTGATACAATTATTTCAGCTTTCCTATTTTGAATTTAGAAAACAAAAAGTGTTCCTGCTACAATCTATCCCTTTTTTTACAGATTCGTTCTTGAATAAGTAATTTCAGACACCTGTTCCTATCTTCTTAAGCTGGAATAGAGAGCATTTCATCATAATTTATCTTTTCGCAGACCTTTGAAGAAATTCATCACTACACAGAATTATAAAATTTGATCATAAAATAAAATCATACTTACTGAGGAATCTAATATTTTACTAACGCTTAATATTGTTTTAAAGTCACTTTTCTTCCAGGCTAATGCTCAAAGTATTACCTCCTGACATCTCTTCAGTTGCATAAAACATGGAAAACATCCCTAGTTAAATCGCTGACCAGGTTTCGCGGTGTTTTAAGCCCTTAAAAATTTATGGATAATTTCAGAAAGCTGTCCGTCTCTTTTTGAAATGGAATAAACCTGTCAATCCTTAACCTGAGCCATTTTCTTGAAAGAAAGAATAAAGACTGCATCGGGGAGATTTAATTAGAAGCACTTTATAAACCGACACTGAAGATTTAACTCTGAATTATAAGGGTCGAGCAAGGGAAACATAGAATGGCGTCTGAAAAATTAATGATACTTTATTAGGTGTTGAAGTGGTGATTCGGCATCGAGAGAGCCTGCAGATAACCACCCTGCCGACAGGCGCTTCAAAAGACTATTAGTACAAAACTTGTTTTGTAAAAAACCGTTTTTTTAAAGAATCGTTTAAGGTCTGTTTTTGAAATCTGAAATAGAATTTGGGATGATCTTAAAAGATTATGAAGTTCGACTTTCCATTGCATTTTATTATTTGATTGTACAGGTGACATTGTTTTTGCTTTGCGCGGTTTGGTGAATTTTCGGTTTATGCTTTAAATTCTTGAGTTCTACTTTTTCATTGAAGTTATTGTATTTATGGGTTAAGTTACAGTATTTTGGTATAAGTTAATTATTGATTCGGCTCTGTGTGGTGCTTTAGTGTTGTCTTTGTGTGTTGTCTTCATTGTAATTATTGTTTTCTGCTAAATGTACACACACTTTAATACTTACTTATCTTCCGAATGGGAAGGTTTGTTATTTGTAGAATTTTTGGTATAATTAATAAATGCTGCACTGGGGCGGCCTCATTCCTACTGTGCGGGACTTCGGCCTTATCGGCTGTAAACAGTAGAATGGGCCGGTAGGTGGAGATAAACACCTCGAATGATCAGGCAAATGTCCCACCGTGCTACAAATTTTGAGATACCTTAAGTCAGGAATGCCGCTGATGGAACCATTCTTCCACAGCGTTTAATCGCAGCTGTTGAACTGACCTTCTTTAACCGATCAAACACGTGGTTATCGCAAGGTGTCAGATCCAGACTGTGAGGCGGGTGATTCAAAAATTTACAGTGGAAGGCACGCAAAGTGTGTTTTGTTGCTTTGGCAAAACATCAAGTGTGAAACCACTCGACGTTCGGTTAGGTTAGGTTATATTAACGTCCCGTTTTGAAGCAACACGAGGGCTATTTAGGGATGGACCTCGTAATTTTGAACCGCTGTCAGATGACGAGGACGACACCTGAGCTGGCACCCCCCTCTCCAAACTTCCGCGCCACACCAACGGGAGGACGTTTGGCCACTACGTATGATTTAGCGTGCAACAGGCCCCATACACGGAGGATCTTCAGTGGAATCGGGTTTCGAACCTGCGACCCTCCGGTCCCGAGGTCGAGACCTTACCACTAGGCCACCGCGGCCTCCACTCGACGTTCGGCGTTTGGACTTTAGGGTGATATGAAAAACGTCGCATTAAATTTAATGTGCAGAAAAACCCCGGGAATCCGAACTAATTGTGGCTGACCAATGTTCTGATTCCGGGGAATTCGGACTATCCGGGAAATCCTGTAAAATACTCTTGTTATACCAAATGCAGTAGAGTATGGACTCTGGATTTCTCTGTGAAGGCGTATTGAAAGTGCACGCGGCGATTCGCACGGTACACTGGCAAACAAGTTGAGGGTAAAAAGAAGATATCTGAGTTTGTTTCTACTCATTAAGTAGTCCAGTCAACGAAGGAAAAATAGAAAAAAAATGCTATAGTTTTGAAATTTGGCCCAGTTGTTGGGATAGTGTCCGAAACGACATAATAAAGTCCCTGCTGGTGGAGGATGCTCGGGGGTACATGGGGTTTAAAGGGGGGAATTTTTAGTTTTTCTTAAATTTCTCGAAGACTATAGATTCTATCGACAAACACTGCAGAACAAAATTAAACTGCATACAATTTCCTACAAAAGACGCCCTACATTACATTTGTAGTATCAATAGTTTAGATGATACAGGGGGATTTAAAAGTGAATATTTCTAAAATTCCTTATTGTAATGGGAAAATGGTTTAAAAGTACTGAAGCAACAACGCTTAGAAAGACTTCATGTTTATACAATAATTATACAAGGGTAGTACTGTATGTGTCGAGAGAAGTGTCGATATCATGGCGGAGGGGGGACAAACCTATTTGATGAACAGTTGTGTTCCCTTCCTCCCTCACGTCCGTTCCCCACCGCAAGACCCCTTCTATTCACTCTTTTGGTTCTGTTATCGCTCCAAATGCGTGTATTTAGACATTATAATCTAAATCTACATATCTCTGCGGAGTTTAACTTGAGAGCTCGCAACCAATCTGTCACAGTTCCACACAAACATTTTCTTGCCATTGAAGAAATAAGACCAGGCATATTCAATTACTAACACAGAAAATGGCTGCAAAAGGAACTGAAACGAGTGTCGCTACAGGGGATGCTGATACTTATATTGTGAGATAAAGCAACTTCTCATACCAAGAGAAAGACGTAGACTTAGTCGTGTTACTGATTGCTTTGGAACCACCAGAAAGTAGCATTTAATTTATGAAGCCTGGCAAAGGAAAAGTCGAAGCTAATTTTTTTTACAAAAAAGCTACAGAAAGATTTTCGTTTATCCAAACCATCCTCCTTCTCCATGCATTCATTGGAAGCGATTTAACACCAGCTATTTATAGAAAGAGCAAAGCACTATAGTTACATTGTTCAAAAATGAACTGAGCCAGATAAAACATTGTTGACATCTTTAGCATAAAATAGCATAAAAATCTAAAATGTTGTAGAAAGGCAAAATAAAACATATCATGTATTTAAAGAATGCAAACATTTCGACTTAAAAGCACCGGGAGACATATTAAAAATGTCAAGTTCATCAGAGAACGTGTTAAAACATTTATGAAACCTATATAACGAGAACCTGTTAATATAATTAAATTTTGAATATAAATTTGGAAAGGAACTCTAGTTTCTTAAAAATCTGGCGGGCACAGAGAAATCTATTGAGCTCATTATATCGAGCTTATTATATCATTATCCACAGATTATTGACGAAAACCCAGGTATCACTGTAGTATACGAGAAAGTCTTTAGTATTAAACACTAAATTTCAATTCTCTATAAAATATTTCTATTCATATTGGCAGCATGGCTCCGAGGGCTGTTTACGGCGATCTCATGCTGGAAGATAAAGTGAAGTTTTTTAAAGAAAAACTTGATGATATTTTTAGAAGAGTATCTGATAAAAAGTATATTAATGCCCATGACAAGGATGAATTTTCAAATTACAAGGCTGACATCCTAATGTTATACGTAGAAGCAGTTTCCTCAATTGTACCGGAAAAGATTTTGAATCTGAAGAGACAAGTTCGATGATGGATCTGTTTATCGAGTTAAAGAACGAGTTTGCAACTTTCCGAAAGGACATTTACAGTAAAGTTGATAGCTTTTCTAAGCTGATTTGCCCAACTGACGTTTCTATTCAGAACGATGACCCTCGCCCAAGTTTGCAGCGAGAAATTATCGAAACTGAGTTAAATTCGTAGAGTTCTACGTATGCATCTGTAGCTCAAACTTCTTCAGCTATACCCGAAGGTAAATTCTAAGTTCTTGGCCCTGTAATTAAGGATAAAAGGGTAAATCCAAAAGTTGTAATTAATGGCGCTCGGAAAGATTCTGGCCTGAAGAAAGTGGGTAAAATGCCTAGGAGAAAGGCGATATTTTTTTTTATCTCGATTAGGACCTGATACTACGGTAAATGATATTACCAACTTTCTGGCTCCACTGAATTTGAAATTTCTCCAGTGTCATAGACTTAAGACCCAGTATCAATCACATGCATCTTTTCACATTGACGTTTGTGAAAACGACCTTAAACAGTTATTGGATTCAACGGTTTCGCCTGAGGGCTGTCTTATCGCAGAGTTTTATGGTAAATTAAGAAATGATCAGATATCCCAAGAAGTTATTCCTAGGTCCGACAGCAACCATCCTTCTTCCTTAGTCTTGTCGACTAACACTGATTCGAAATGACTTTCTTTGCTTTATCAGAATGTTCGTGGTCAAAACTGTTGAGTTCTTTAGTTCAGTGGCTTCTGTGGAATATGATGTTATTTGTGTTACTGAAACATGGCTTTGTGAAGACATTGATTCCTGGCATCTATTCGACGATCGTTATCTTGTTTACCGAAAGGACCGTGGTTCCTCATCTAATTCCAGTAGACGTGGGGGTGGTGTTCTCGTGGCTATCAAAAAATGTCTTTCTTCCCGTAAATTGGACGTTCCTGGCTTGGATCTCGAAGCTATCTGGATTTCGGTAAAGTTAAATTATAGTAAAAACATGCTTTTATGTGTTGTGTATTTTCCACCTTCCTCTCATGTGGACAAGTATGTTCAATTTTTTTTATTGTTTTGAGGGATTTGAATTTTTTGATAAAATTTTAATTTGTGGTGATTTTAATTTATCTATGTATGATGATTTTTGTGATCACAATAACCCAATTGTTTCTGAATTGTCGAATTTTGTGAATCTTTTTAATTTTGTCAATATAAGAATATTCTTAATTGTGATAATAAATATCTTGACCTAATTTTGACTAATGTTGATTTTAATGATATTTCTGTCGAGCACAGCGATAGCCCTTCCCTGAAGACAAACATCACTCTGCTCTGTCAGTTTCCATGGGTTTTGTACCTGTCCACCTAAATAAGAGGAATGTAAATATCTTTAGACTTGATTTTAAAAGGGCAGATTTTTTAACCATGTGGTATATGTTCCGTGAAATTGATTGAAATGTTTTACTTGAATTTAATGACGTAAATGATGCAGTTTTTAGCTTTTATAATTTTTTATACGATGTTTTCAGCAGTACTATTCCTTCTAAAAAAATGCTACTTTGAGATTTCCTTTCTGGTACTCAATGGAAACCAAGAGATTAATGAAAAGGAAAGCCACGGTCCGTAGATTAGCTTTAAAAGGTGTTAATCTTGATTTATTTGATGAATTTAAATCTCTACGATCTTCTGTTAAGCATAATATCCAAAAGGATTACAACACGTACCTAAGGCATATGGAAAATGGTCTGGTCTCGGATCCTAGGAGGTTTTGGTCTTATTTTAAAAATAAAAACATTAATTCTCCTGATAGTCTATTCTATAATAACGTGCGTTATGATAATGATGGCGATATCGCAAATGCATTTGCTGATTATTTTAGTTCTGTATTCAAGCCTAGCACGGACTTTGATGGAAATGATGAATACAGAAGCGACTGCGTCGGTGATCTTGTCAAAATCGAAAATGTTACCTATGATGATGTGGTTTTGGCTATCAAGCAATTGAAATCTTCCCTAACTGTGGGTGTTGATAATATACCTTCTTCTTTTATTAAAGGATGCGCAGAGTTTTTGATTTATCCCCTTCTTGTTCTGTTTAACCTGTCATTAAAAACAAAAGTGTTGCCTGAAGTCTGGAAGCAAACAAGAATTATTCCTGTTTTTAAAAAGGGTGATGCACAGAATTGCAACAATTATCGACCTATATCTATTTTAAGTCCTTTTTCTAAGATTTTCGAAAGCATAATCCATAAAAAGCTTTACAACCAAGTTAAAAACCTAATTTTTACATCTCAACACGGGTTCATACCAAAGCGCTCAACAACCACTAATTTATTCTATTTCACAGATAAAATTATTTCCTCATTTGAATCTGGTTCTCAACTTGATGTTATTTACACCGACTTTTCTAAGGTCTTTGACTCTATCGATTTAGGCATTCTTTTAAAAAAGTGACAAGGTATTGCTTTTTATGTAAATCTGATCGATTGGCTTCTTTCTTACTTATGTAAGCGATCACTCTATGTTTATTTTAATAATGCTGTTTCCCATGAGTTTACAAGTACTTCCGGTGTCCCACAGGGCTCTAATCTTGGACCTCTGCTTTTTATTTTATTCATTAATGACCTTAACTGTGTTTTTAAGTACTCTGGATGCCTTTTATTTGCTGACGACTTGAAATTGTTTGGTTCAATACGTTCCGATTTAGATTCTGTTCTTGTACAAAAAGATCTTGATTGTCTTTTTAAGTGGTGCATAGACAACAGCTTACACTTGAACATTGAAAAATGTAGTGTTCTTAGTTACACTCGAAAGGCTCAACCTTTGAATCATGTATACAAAATTAACAATCTTGTTTTATCACGCTCAAATACGGTCACTGATCTTGGGATCATCTTTGACTCCAAACTTGATTTTTCCCAACACATCGACACAGTGGTCTCTAAGACATATCGCTGGCTTGGATTTCTTAAGCGTAGAACCAGAGAATTTTCCAGTGAACTTACCCTCAAGGTCCTGTATTGCGCTCATATTCGTTCCAAACTGGAATACTGCAGTATTATCTGGTATCCCAATTAAAGAAACAAAATTGAAATTATTAAGCGAATACAAAACAACTTCTTGAGATATTTACTTTACAAGAAAAATGGATTTTACTTGCATGATGTATCTTCTACACTCCTTCGTAATATTTTTAATATGCCTAGTTTATGCTCTGGACGAGATGTTTCTTGCGTTCTTTTCTTTTACAAAGTTATCAACGGTTCAATTGATTGTAATGATATAATGAGCAGATGTTTGGATTATGCAGAATTTGGGATTCTCGGAGTTCTACTGTATATAGATGTGTAATTAAGTGTCTTAAAAACCATTGATCAGCCTCTTTTTCCTGCATCCTGGAATTTCTATGGTGGAATTAACCACATTTATATTTTACTTTCCAGCATATAGAAACATTTTATTTTCATTTATTGATCTGCTGTAAAGACTAAAGTCATGACCTGACTGAGAACTTCGGAAAAGCGCTCATTTTACTGCCACCCCTCAAATCATCATCATCACCAAAGCCTGTCACCCCTTCCCGCAGTAAAATCGTCTAAAATTGTCAGCCTCGGCGTTCTGAAACGAGCAGTACAAATGGTTGCTGTACGTAGCGAATTCGTCTCCCAGATAGCAAAGAAGGCTGCGGAAAGGTTGCCATCTCACTTTCCATAGGCTGCCCGCGAAAGCATTTCCGCCTCGAACCGTTTCGGAAACAGTTCTCCCAAAATTGAGATAGGAAAGCTCTTTATGAACGACCTGTCCCATCGTGTGTAGTCCCGTCCGGTATACTGGTTAGTGCGCTTTCCTTCCAACTTTATGAACGCTGGTTCGGTCCCCGGCTCGGCGGCATTTGAAGTTTTGTCACAATCTACAACGAAATCGTACAAGTAAGTTCAATTAAAAATTAGATTAATAAAATTAATTGAAATTAATAATTAAGCTTTTATTAATTAAGATTCCTAGTTGATCTAATTAATTGGCAATCTAGATTATTCTAAGTTGGACTAAGATGACGTCAGAAGGGGGATGCAAAAAGGGCTTCGACCCCTCTGTAGGAGTACGGCTTTGAAGAAGGGATGGAAAATGGGGGTTGGAGCTTTCTGTAAGAGTACGGCTCCGGAGGGGGAAGGGGGTTTCTATTTTCTCTTCCGAAGGAGGGCTCTTAACAACCCTCTGAAAGGCATGAAACAAGCTTATCGTAAACGCTTGGGGAAATCTTATTAAAAACCTTACAGAAAACCTTTTTTCTTGTTGACTAGCGAAACTTTCCGTTACCTTGCCGAAAGGTTCAACCCTTGTCATGGAAACCTTTGTGACAATCCTTTACCCTTGCCGATGACAAGGTTTCCAAAACCTTTTAGACAAGCTTTCTCTTCTATCTGGGCTCTATCCAGCTCAAAGGGGGTGGAAATGGTAAGAGATTGAAATTTTCATTTCCCCATATTTCCTTTACAATTGAAGATAGAAAGAAAATTCAAATCAGGCGAATGATCGCAATATCATAAGGAATATTCTTTGTGTTTAAACTGTTTCGATAGCGGCAATTACTTAGAAGTTATCAGCTGGAAAGTGATTTTCTCGCCTCTCCTCCCAAACTTAAAGTTCATTTCGACTTATGCATGTTACCCCTTGATGGAAAGGTCTCGTCATTTGCAGTCTCTTCCACCCTCTTTCATTCTTTCAGCTCTAATCCTTATGAAAATAGAGGCCGAAATGTTCTTTCCCTTATACTCTTCGGACTAAATTATTCTGCAGTTGCCTTCCGGCTCGCCAAAGAGCATTTTTTGTTGAAGCATCTACATTACGGGTAAATCAGCGAATCTAAGGCTTGGTAGTAGAAAGATGCTTCCTGGTGATGAGGCCAGTGGCTGCCGAAAGATTTCATTGGCTGTTTAACGATCATCATCTGAATGAAAAATGTTGTGTTGAAGATGGATTTTAAACTAGAGGAATAAAAGAAAGTAAGAAGGGGCCAGATCAGGAGAATGTGTCAGATTTTCCTATTGCCGGTTATACAAGATTTCGCGTGAGAAACGAAACAAGGGGGAAGGAAACGAATTACTGATTACCCTTCTTTACTGGGCCCTTCGCTCAGTCAATTCGCCATTTTAAATGGATGCCAAATGCGCACGCATTCATTGTTCGAAATGGAATAAATAATGCAGGAACTTCAACTGCTATGAAACGCTATAGCCGTCTGTTCGCGATGATATAAGCAATGCATTTCATGGCAAAAAATAGGGAATCTTACTTTTTGATACGTAATTGGGAGTGGGGATGATTGGTTGAAATATTTTCTCATATTTGCTCGGTATTCATGCGCCTATGTTTTTCCTCTCTTTCAGATCCTTCTCCTCTTGGTCGTTTCGGCTTCCGCCAACTACAACTACGGCCATTTTTACCATCTGCCGACCTATGACGACTACTATGGGGGCTACTACGGACACCTCTACGGTGGCTACGGCCAGGACAGAGACACATATACGCCAAGCGTCGGTCTTTCTGCTTCTGGATATGCTCTTATGTAATAAGCCATATTCTTTCTTTCTGATTATAATTCAGTTTAGAAATTCCCGCAGAAATAAGCTTAATTATTGCCCTTCTGAAAAGCCAAGCATTCGCCAATAAAACTGCGGAAATCTATCCGTTTCGGCCATTTGCTACTCAGGTCACGTGGGAAACGGTATAACGATCGCTCGGTTATAATTAGTGTTCCTTAAACATCGACAGTTCAACTATCGATAGTTTCAATGATATAAGCAATGGCCAATACCATCCATAGTTCAGCTATCGATAGTTTCAAAACAATCGATAATTCTCTCCCGGGGAATACTGTCGATAGGAGCATTTTCAGTCGATAGGTTTGAAACTATCGATAGCTCCAGCCTATAATTTAAAACTATCGATCGAAAATGCGCCTATCGATAGTATTTCCCGGGAGGAAACAATCGATAGTATCGGCAGTTTTGAGAATACTATCGATTGTTTCAGTCGATATTTCCGAAAACCCGATACTATCGACTTGGATTCTCTAGTATCGATGTTTAAGGAACACTAGTTATAACTAACTTTTCAAATGTTCCCAACCGAACTCCTATGTCACTAACGTATTTTCAAATGCTTGTAACGAACTTCGAAAGCAAGCAATTCGGAAATAGCGAAACAAAATTCCCGCTTTTCAAGCTAAATGGGCAGAAAAAAAGAATGAATGCTTTTCCCAAAGCGAAATTGATAATTTCGAATGTTGCGATGACGGCTCGATTGCATCTGATGGGCCAGTTGATGATGATATAGTTTCCCTCATAAGAGAATGATTTGATTGACGATTAATCTTGAGATATGGAAGACGGAGGGGATGCAAGTTCAGATCCTCAATTTCTGATGCGAAGGCAGCTGTGAACGTTTTCTAAAATTTCTTTGCAATATAAACTCTGGATAAAAATATTAAGTACTTGTTTTTAATCATTGATAAGAAGTTAGATGAAATATATCTGAAATCTATGTGGTATAACCAAAAAATCACGACTTATTTTTATACTATAGAGCAGAAGTTCCCAACCTGTGGTACTTGTACCCTCGGGGTAAGCGAAGGACCATCTGGGGGTACTCGAAATAAAAATTGTTAATGGCGGAAACTAGAAAACATAAGGGATTAAAAAAGTTAGAGAATTTTGTTTCTCCAAGTGAAATCTTGGTATTTAATAACTATATAACTTGAATAGTTAATTATTACGAAGTGCAATTTTTAACTATCCTTATAAGTTAAAACGAAACAGTTGCAATACTAATTTCATTTGCTTTGGCGTTGAAATAATACTATTGTGGAAATAGAGTAAAATGTCAAATCAAAAATAAGTCTTGTGAATGTTATTAATTCGAGTCATTTCACTTTGAAAACAAAGATGAATTAAGGGGTACTCGAGGGAAAAAATTTTGAGAATCCCTGCTTTAGAGAAATAAGTGTAATTACAATTAATTTCACTC